>JAMBLF010000554.1:0-245679 GCA_030578115.1 Leucoptera coffeella | reverse complement strand
ATAGGCGGCGGCACAATACCTAGCGGCAAACTTGCTCGAACTGCATTCCTTCGGAGAATATTATGTATACTAGCTTACAGTTACATAGGATCTTGAACTTCGCAAGGCTTGCTTGAACTTATGAAGGTTCTCCCTTGCTCAACTTAGGTGTGTATGGGCCTGTAGAACTGACGAAATATCAGTTGTAAATTAACGTTATTGTGATTTCTGTAATATTTTGTTCGTAACATACGAAATCATTCGTTATTCTAGATGTTCTAGTACTTAGTTTTTTACAAATTGGGAAAGCGTGAGAGGCGTTCTTGCCGAAAATAAGAACAAGTCCTTATAAGGTATGAAACACGTTGCATAACTATAATATAACTCGTTAGTATTGCGCACATGTCTTTACATGGTTTCGACATAGTTATGGTACAAGTAAGTTGCAGTACTTTCGTGAAAGCTGACTTTTTACCAGACTAGAGAGTCGGGCACGAACTATAAGGTAGCCAATGTTCTCACGAGATATTCTTCCGGTTCAATAATATTGAAAAACTAGTACATACTACAAACTACTTTTAATGAAATACAATTAATCATACGTTTCTATCGCTTATAGACATACAAAACACGAATGACATTATTTCGTCATAATAACCAACACATATCTTAGATCCCTTCATAATTATGGACTCATGAATATGTACATACATAAAGCCCAATTAAACTTGTGATAATGTATGCTTATGCTACATAAAAGGAAGGCAACTGTACAATGCAGGTTATACTAGAGATTCACTTCACGGTCACACACGTGGATTTATTTAATCCAATAACCAGGATTCAGTGAGTCATATGATTTCTCAATGCTATACGTGTGACCGCTTGAACGCATGTGTATAGCACCAACGTCATACAAGGTCATCTATACTAGTAACGCGTTGGGTTCACGTATAAATAGATGTTTATAGATAAACTATCGATCTCCACAGGTATCAAGATGAAACTAATTAAACGCATTCATCTAATCAGTCGACAAAACGTGGTGAAAATATGCAACTAAATCTTATCGTTTTAAGAATCTTTTACATTGATAAATCAATTATTGTTTAATAGACATTGTCACTTCATTTACAACTATATAGTCAGTGTATGTTCAATGTTGAAATCTTTTACTGCTAATAAACATTCCTGTATAACTATTAAAACAAATAATTACACCATTGCCCTAAAAGGCGAATGCTAAGTCTCTGTCGAAGCGATTGTATAACATTAATGTTGTCGATGAACTCGGTCAAAAGGCACACACGTAATCGATTACCGTAACATGTCTTCATGGGATTTTAATTTGAAGTCGTTGATTTGCATTCGACACGGTTTGCTTTGCCCATAGTCGGACGTCCCGCTGTGTCGCAAGATTATCTTAAAATCGCAGACAAACCATTACAAACTTTCGCTGGCACACTACAAACACTGTCTTGTAATTACTACAAGGAAGGCAGGTTTGATAAAGTGCTATTCGAAACTGGTATTGGTTGCTAGAAAAAATGCGGCACGTTCCGAGATTTATTTGCTTATAAGATCAGACATCTTTGACAATGATAACACTGATGATAATAATTAAACGATAAACTATAACACACTTTACAAGTGACAGTTTCAGTTGTAAAACTTGTTTTGAAATATCTCGCAAGCATCTTATCAATACCTAATAAGTTATTGGATACATCAATAATGACATTGATACACATATCATTAGATCAGACAGATTAGTTTAAATTCCTTCCGTTTAAGGGGAGCTTTTTTTAAATCATGTAACCATCAAAAGTGAACTTAATTTACATAGGGACTATAAGAATAGGCTACAGTATCAAAAGAGATGTATATGTTGGTGTTAAATGTTTCTTATATAGTAGTTCCAAACTCAAAGTGAGTCACAAAAACTCATTGCTGATAGAAAAGCAGACGAAAGGGCTAATCAGTAGCGTTGCCCACGCACACGTGAGTTGACACATTACGATTATAGTTCATTTGTCACCGCTAAAATTATTTATAAACGAATGAGGCCTACTAGGGCTTTAGAAAACCTTAGCATATTGAACACATTTGGCACATTTAGCTTTTACGTAACTGTGTCACATTTCAATAATATTAATAAATATATTTAAACACTCGATAATATCCAAAATCATCCATAGTAAAGTAAAAAATGCTACTATTGATATTACCGTTACAAAATTAATGTAAGACTTTAATACAAAGAATATAATGTTAACGCAGCAGCTAACATCAAACAAATACGTGTAGTTTATGTACGAGACTAGAATACAATAATTTCAACTACATTGTTCGTAATGTAAGGACGTAACATTGAGGAAACGTGTTCAAAAACAACAATTACTCGGATCTGTTACTTATATTTGGTGTATCGTCACGGATCAATGCAATTTAGTGTTTCTGTTATACACAATACTAGTTTAAACCGTTCAATTTAAAGTCTATAAACGCTCGTACGTATACTTTTATTTCCAAACAGTTATATGTCGAACAACGGTTCTGTACGATTCTAGTTGATCGAGGACCGGTGTAATCTTGACTTCCACTTGGCTGTGATTCACCACATCCATACAGTTACGCTAATTGCATAGAACCGCATTAAATTAGGCTTCAAATCTGAACGGAAAAGAATGTGCGAAACGGCGACTGGCGCTTTTCTCCGTCGAGAATTCAGTGCCCGCCGATGACAACAGTATTTTGTCGTAATGCGATTTCTATCGAATTTATACGTTTCGATGAAAGTAATGTCACTGGTGGACAGAAAATGAAATCTATTTATCAACGTCTGATTATGTACGGAAGAAAAAAGACCGAGAGGCGAAACGGGTGAGATCACCAAAATACCATCGCAGCTTTCCATTCACGCTGAGATGCAGACGGACTACACTTCCAAATGGCACCATTAAGTTTAGTGCTCCGGCTTGCGAAACAACGAAATATTTTAACAAGGTTACGCCGATCTAGTCCATTGGAATAGATCGACTCGCAAAGGTTACTGTATATAAACCTTTTTGCTGATTATTCGAAGGATTGCTAAAAAAGGTCAGCGTCCAGTCTTCGAATTCTGTCTTTCGAAACAGTATAATTTATAATTAATATGTTAGGAGCAGTCATTTTAATTGTTTTGTACAGTTATAAATTTTGATAACCGTTTAATTTCAAAGATGAGAAACAAAACTGGGCAAGAACAATGGCCGCACCTGATAAGCTGGGAAAATGATGAGCAAGTTTTTAGCGAGCCTATGAAACCATTCTAGAGTGAAAAAAAGTAAGATAATAATGAGGCTTATAATTAATAAACTAACCCGCACTTACATTACATAATCCAATATTATTTGGCAACCAATTTAGACTATAGATTCCCGTATTGAAAAGAAGTCTATGTGATATAATCACATACTAACAATATCAGTGCATTAAAAAAATCATACTACGTATTTCCAAATTAAATAAGATGCTCTTAGTGAAAACAAAGGACAATCATGGATTCGTATAAATAATTCAATCTCGAAACCTCAAGCGCTGGTTATTTGATGACTTATACATCTCTATCAATAAAAAAAACATGCACACGATATACGTATGAGCACTGTACTCATTAACAATCGCAATAAATTAGAGCTACTGTTATCTCTTTCACAAGACATGTAACATTACTTTTGCACAGATCATTCGAGTGAGAGTATTGTGTCAATAACATCAAGCCAGTTAATATTCAAGTCAACGGTACTTCCTAATCAGCACATTGAATAAATAGGTTTGAGGAATACTTTATGTACAAAAATAAGTTTAATTATGTTCATAAACTTAACTGGTTTTATCATTTAATAATCTATTAAAGTTTACGTCATTTAATTTAAGTATCTGAGTAAAGTAATAAATAAATAATGCGCATTAATAATTCAAAAACGAATCACTACTTTACTACACTTATCATTCTGTATATAATGGTACTCTAACGTAAAACAAGTATCTCTATCTTTCGATGTTTTTAAATACGTAAAAGAAATTAATATTAAATCACTACACTCAAGCCGCATTATGTTACAGACGCAATTTATTTAAACTTTTGGTTAGTAAACATTGAATGGAAAACAATAACTAAGGTGTATGTAGACAGTCTCAGGATGTAAATATAAAACAATTGTAGGAATTTACTCACAGCTCCTCTCGTTGCCGTTGTGACAACACCATTTTCATTGTGGTCGGTTGGCGCGTGTATCTGCTCCCAGGAGGTTCACTGCACTTCAGAGTCTTCTATTTATTTCACACGGCTGACGGCGGAAATGCCGCTGCCATTATCACACCTGATCACAAAGAAAAAAAAACACTATTTCTAACACATTCGAAAACACAATTAAAAATATGAATGGAAATTGAGTTCAATTCAATATCACACCAAACAGATGACTACACTCAAGGACAGTTTTTGCTAGAATGAACATTCCTCGCCTCTCTAATGGTTGAATAGTGGGGAACACTTAGCAAATAATGGCGATACGTTAACATTACTCATTTGGATACCGTTTTACTAAATAGGAGTATTGATAACTTATCAGTTGTAATGATTAATTAAACAGCGTGCGCTTATGAAACGTAGTACGTACATATTTAAATCTACCATGATTTAACAAAAACCGAAGACATACGTAATTATTGAGATACAACAGAATAGTGCAATTCTTAACATACTCATAAACGCATCTTTCGCGTGTTTTTAAAACAAAAGTCTCGTGTTCTCGCGCTGTTTTCTCTCACGTATTTGGAAAATGGTACTTAAAATTTATTTGAACTACGTGGACTGCGAATATTGAAGATGGACACGTGATTTCTTCCTTCCATAAAATACATAAACATTCTCAATAACTGACGCTTACGTGGTAGTCAGAGGTTTTAAGTATTCATCTTTGAAACTATGGACTTCTGCTAACCACCTCAGATATTTGTAATATTCCACGAATCGTAAATTATCAAAAATAAAAGAGTTTGTACGATATTCTTAAGGCAAATATAAAATAATATAACTACTAAATAGTCGTAATTTCAATAGCATATTTTGTATAATATTAAAACTTAATAATATACTATCCTGTAGTTACTATCTTCTCTATTGTTAACTAGTTACAATGAAATATATTCACACTACTAACTTGTATTATAAATAAATATATCTTCAGTATTGTGGTATTTGTATTAGAAGCTTCCACCTAATAATAAGTGCCAATTTCGCCCTGAGTACATCCCCATAATTAGCACAAAAAGGCTTCATTTCAAGGGCGTATAGGCTTAGGCAATTTTGGGATATCAAATGACGAAACCTTAGGTGTGTACTTAAATTAATTAACTGCAGTTACCTATTTCATATAGATCTTATTGTAGGAAGGAAAAAAATTACAGGCTGATATTGCTAATATTATATGACTTGATTGAATATGACATGATTTTTCAATGGAGTATTGTAAGATGCAACTATTGGTTATAAGTACCATTTTCCTTTCTAACGTATATTACTTATCCCAGTCTTAGCATTAGATTAGATTAGGTTATGTCCATTCTAGTAAAGATTTACATGAATATGAACTCATGTCACACCCATTAACATTTACGTACATGAGCATTGAATATTAGTATATATTATAGGAATCTTCTCTTCTCAAAGAGAACTATGTTTAACCAGACACATTTAAAACCAAACACATGACTGTTTTAATGGCATAAATAAAATATGATTATTGTGATAAAATGTTAAAATAAGTTATCAAGATTGACACTGAAAATGTAAATAAATATATTTGGGAAAAAATTGTGTTCAGTGATCTCTACTTATCAAATGCTATAGAGAGAAATTGGTCTAATGTGTATTGTGGTAAATTATCAATCTACATCACTACATAGTATAAAACAAAGTCACTTTCTTTGCCCCTGTGTCCCTTTGTATGCTTAAATCTTTGAAATGACGCAATGGATTTTGATGCGGTTTTTTTAATAGATAGAGTGATTCAAGAGGAAGGTTTATATGTATAATAACATCCATTAAATAGTGGAGTATGCTATATATTTTATACCCATGCGAAGCCAGAGCGGGTCACTAGTAATATAATGTAACAATTTAAAATATAATATGTAATTATACGCAATAATTACCTCTAAAGAAATTAAAGTTACAATTCCACCCTGTATGCTGTATTATTGAGCTAAGGGAATCTAAATCAACGGCTCTAATAGCATGGCTAAGCACACACATGAGTCATTACCAACCAAATTAAATACTAATGAGAATAATGACATCAATGTAGCCAATTAATTCAGTCGTTTAACTAATAAACAAATATGAAATTATAAAATTATCACATTATATTTGGGTTATAACAATAATTTAAATTGTATACAATATAGCTACATAAATTGAAAGAAACTATAAATGGGTGATTTGTTAATATTGAAGGTCTGTGTGAAGCACATGCATTAACGAATGTATAAATGATTTCATTAATTTATTTCAGAATTTAGTTAATTTACTTAAAAACATACAATGAACATTCTCAATTTATGTATGTGTGAAATAAGGTTTAATTAAAGCCCTCAATTATCATCCATTCATAGATTTACTAGGATATGCAATTAACAACCATTATTCCTTGTGGAGTAGTGCAAGCAAGGTTCACATGTCTCTCTCCGCATTGCTAAGATGAATATTAATAATATTACATGAATGACAATATATTAGTGTAAAAGTAATAGATACCAAAGTATAGGTCATTAGTGACTACAGCGAACCTATGAACAAATGAATTATTGTGACAATGGGTTTAATAGTTTAGTAGTATGAGATGAGCGCAGTCAGTTTTTCTTTGTAAGCAACAATTTATGATTTCAGTTTGGTTAATTTATTTGTAACTGAATTGTAGTTAATCAACACAAAGGACCTTGCAAGCTTATAAAATTAAACACATTTGTGTACAAAAATAAAATTTGTCAGATAGAGGTAAATGAGACAAATATCAGGTATTGTAGATATATCTAATAAAGTATATATGTTGAAATAATTAATTATAGGTATTATTTAGTGGGCTTAAAATTAAATAATTATTTTTAAAGGTAAACAAGGAATATTCATGAACTGTCCATGAATATCAGTGTATTAAAATTACAGATATGAATATCTCAAAATAAAGGAAGAAATTTTCTGTTACAAACTATAAATGTATAGAGTTTAGTATATATTATTCATAGCAGAATGGGTACCAAATTAATTTAAAATAAATAGAAAACTGACTGCTAGACGGCCATATTGAACGACATGTAATGCAATCTAGATGCACGTATTACGTCGGATACAATTTTAAAGGATTAGACAATACTTACAAAACACAAAAATCACAAAATTTGCACTTATGCACTTATTTCCAAATAATGATTTAGATATTCACTAATCACAAGACCCGAGGCAGAAAACTTTCCTGTTCGATGCTGAGCTGTTAGTCGAGTTGAATTTTTTATTGATTTTTTGATGCAGACAAATGACAGCACACGACAGTTCTTGACACAGATTTTGTAAACAGTTAAACTGAGCATAGACAAATAAAGAAATCTATGATTATAAAGAGTGAAATACACCATCAACACTTTGGTTACAAATTGTTATAGTGTATCCCAAATATGTGTGCATAAAACGATAAATATTATAAAAATTAGGTGTGCATAAAACGATAATTATTAGTCTGTGGTTGTCAAAGTACAACTCTGTAATTATAAAGTGGTTCATTTATAGCCGCATACGATATAATCTTCACCAGAGCGTTTCAAAACAAGTCGATGTATGATGGAATATCATACATATAAGTGTTGATAAAAATATACGTCTATTCTACAAAATATTTTAGTAATGCGAAATTGTTGAAAAGTCCAATGCCGAAATAATAATACTTTTGCTGCCTTTAAAGGTGACATTTGACATTTTATACCTCACACTATTACAGAAGTACAATTAAACTGTGATTTTGTTGAAACGCCTTAGTAGACTAGTATTAATATTAAATATAAGGATTAAAAAGGTAAGGTCGTCAGCAAAGTTATACTAGTTTGGAGGTAATATTGTATAAATTAAAGAAGCTGATTACTTGGTTGGATATAATTTATTGAGTTGACAAGCTTGTTAAAATTCTCTTTCTGACATTACCAAAAACTAACTACATATAAAAATAGACGATGGTGCGGTAATAATAATATTACCACCACATTACCCCCCTTTTTTTTTTTTTTTTTTTTTTAACGTCAGGAAATCCCCACGGATACCCGTCCGGCCCTGGGGAGCCAGAGGGTTATGTCGGACTCGAACCGACTAAAACCTGACGGTGTCCTCCGGGGCGCCTTACTCGGCGGGGTCGCGGGAACGCGTGAGCATAACATCACGCGACCCCACCGGCGCAGTCCGGCCTAAGCCAGACCCATCCCCGGCCAGGTGAAGGGAAACCCCTCACCCAGCCAACACCGAGGGGCGCGCGGGACACGCGCACACCACCTCTAGGCCGAACGCGAAGGAGTGGTAAACCCCAGCTTACCACCCCACGGCCCTAGGTAGGGGAGAGAGGAGGTCAAGAAGTAGCCTATTCGTGACCCCCCTCCCCATCACCCAGCCCATCTCCAGAGCCCAGTTTCCCGGGGCTCAAATAATTTTTTATAGAGGTTTTCTTCCTCGTGGTCCAAGGAGCTAGCCCCTTAAACCCTCGGCCCTGACCAGAGAAAAACTCCAGAACAGGGTTACGAGATTTGACGGTGGCAGCGCAGAAGCTGCCTGCCCAGCAATCGCGTCGATTGCCGGGCCCGCCCAAAAGCCAGGGACGGACAACCCAGTGCCAGGACCAGGCACCAAGAAGCCGTCCCCGGCACCCGCTGCTCCAGGACTCCGTCGGGTCCATCAACGGAGATGGAGCAGCCCCGGGGCAATTGGTTTCACGGCCGCTCCTTCTCGACCGCTACTCACAGGGTGGGCCACGAGAAGGCTTGCCCCATCCACCCCACATTACCCCCCTAGGGAGAAAACAAATCCAAGGATAACAAAAAAAACTATTTACAAGCAAACATAAAAGTTAAACTAGGCATCAAATAAGTAAAGAAGAAAAATAATTATAATATATTTATAGATCCAAAATGTCACGAAATCCGACTCTCCTACCTGACCTCGTAACGACTGGATTAGTTGATTCGCTTGGATTTGAAAATGTTTGAGTTTGAAGATTAGAAGGTGATGGTAGTAGTGAATTTTGGTCAGAAGCATGTGTTGATTGTGAAAGACCTGTATGAGTAGTGCTGTTGAGATCGTCTTGATGAATGTGTGCTGGTTTTACACGGTCAATACTTACAGTTATATGTCTATTTCCTAAATCTAAAGTTAAGGTTTTGTCCTTTCTGCTGAGAATGCGATGTGGACCAGAATATGGAGATTGGAGAGGACGACGGACAGTATCGTCTCTAAGAAAAACGTGTGATGCTGACGATAAATCTTTATGTACAAATGTTTGCATTTTGGTGTGATGATGGGTAGTGGGAATGGGACGAAGAGACGTCATTTTGTTTCTTAAATTATTAATGAAATCTTCAGTACTGAGGGTTGGAGTATCATTTGATGCAACAATGAATTCTCCTGGAAGACGCAATGTCTCGCCATAAACAAGTTCTGCAGAAGAGAATTTTAAGTCTTTCTTAATAGCAGTACGCATTCCAAGTAAAACTAGTGGAAGCGCTTTTGTCCAAGTATTACTGTGACACATTAAAGATGCCTTTAATTGTCGATGCATTCTTTCTACCATACCATTCGCACAAGGATGGTAACTGGTAGTTCGTATACGCTTGGAACCACATATATGCATTAAGTTTTTGAACAATGCCGACTCAAACTGACGGCCTTGATCAGTGGTCACACAACTAGGAACTCCGAATCGAGCAATCCAGCCATTTAAAAGTGAATTGGCCACCTCCTCAGCAGTGATAGATTTCATAGGATAGACTTCAGGCCATCTCGTGAATCTATCAATGATAGTTAAACAATATGTAAATCCATCTGAATAGGGCAGTGGGCCGACAATATCAATGTGAATGTGCTTAAATCTACTTGAGGGATTGGTAAAAATTCCTAACGGTGATGAAATGTGTCTGGTAACTTTATTGCGTTGACATTCTAAGCAAGTCTTAGCCCACTTACTACAGTCCTTATTTATGTTAGGCCAAACATAGCGATCTGTCATAAGTCGAACTGTAGCGCGAATGCCAGGATGGCTTAAGTTATGGCATTTTTCGAAAGCTTTACGACGAAATGATGGTGTCAGGTAGGGTCTGGGTTTTTTAGTAGATGTGTCACAAATGATATCGATATTTGTGCCAGTAATTCTAACTTTCTTCAAGATAAGTGAGGTAGTTGATAGTTTGTTTTGAATTTCAAGCAATTCCTGATCAGTAGATTGAGACTGAGACAATGCTTCAAAGTCTTCTTCGAAGGTTATCGTCTCAACACGAGAAAGTGTATCTGCTACAATGTTATCGATACCGTTAATGTGAATAATGTCAGTTGTGAATTGTGATATGAATGAAAGTTGATTTAGTTGAATGGGTGGCAATTTTTCGCGTCTTTGTTTAAAAGCATAGATTAATGGTTTATGATCAGTAAATATTGTTGCGTGATGAGTTTCTAAAATATAACGAAAATGTTGAACACTTTCATATACAGCTAAAAGTTCTCTGTAGTAAGCAGGCCATTGTGTTTGTTTATCGGTTAATTTCTTACTGAAGTAAGCTAGTGGTTCCCAGTCATCATGAGAATTCACTCTTTGTTGAAGGCATGAACCAACATGAGTATTTGATGCATCAGTGAAAAGACCTATTGAAGTGTTGCATTTTGGATGAAATAGGAGTGTGGCACTGGCTAAACTTGCCTTACAGGATTCAAAATCTTTTTCTAAATCTGCTGTCCATGGGAATGGTTTAGCACCTTTGCCTTGAACAGCAGCAACAGCATTGATGAGTGATGCTTGATACTTAGCGGCTTTAGGTAGAAAACGTCTATAGAAATTAATCATACCTAGGAACCTGCGCATACCTTGAACGGTTTTTGGAGGAGGAAAATCACGAAGAGACTGAATGCGATATTCAGGTGGACGTGTTCCCTTAGCATTTACTTTGTAGCCTAAAAAAACTACTTCTTTGGCGCCAAAAACAGATTTAGATGTGTTTATAACTATGCCATAGTCATGCAAACGTTGGAAAAGAATTCTCAAATGCTCTAGATGTTGATCGTGATCTTTTGAAAATATTATGATGTCATCAATGTAAGCAAAACAAAAATTTAGGCCTCTTGTTACTTCATCTATGAAGCGTTGAAAGGTTTGACCAGCATTTCGGAGACCGAATGTCATATATGGAAATTCGAATAGTCCGAATGGTGTTGTGATGGCAGTTTTACAAATGTCGTCTGGATTAAGTGGTATCTGTTGATAAGCCTTAATTAAATCGATTGTACTAAATACGGAACATCCTGCCAAATTATGACCAAAATCTGTTATGTGTCGCACAGGATAACGGTCAGGAATGGTGCGGGCATTTAAAGAACGATAGTCACCGCAAGGTCGCCATGTTGCATCTTTCTTGGGAGCCAGGTGTAGTGGTGACGACCATGCACTGCTAGATGGTCGAGCGGTTCCGACACGCACCATGTCATCGAATTCCTTCTTTGCTATTTGAAGTTTCTCCGGAGCGAGACGTCTTGGTCGAGAACTTACAGGTGGGCCAGTTGTTGTGTTGATGAAATGGACTGTTGAGTGTTTTATTTCTCTGTGTATTCCGGGTGGTTTCGTTATGCTGACAAATTCGTTCAAAAGATTCCGATATGATGAGTTTTCTTCGTTTATGACCTTTATGCTTGACTGATTCGATATTATTGACGCACAATTCGATTTCAATCCGGTTAGTCCGTCTATAAGTCTCTTATTTGCGCAGTCCGGTAATATGTTGTAGTGAGCCAATAGATCAGAACCAATTATTGCAGTGTCAACATCGGCAACAATGAAATTCCAGCTGAATTCTCTACGAAGACCAATATTTAAATTTAGTTTTATGATTCCGTATGTATTTATTCTCGTTCCATTGGCAGCACTGAGTTCAAATGATGTTACTTTCCTTTTTTCTCGTAAATATTGTCGAGGGAAACAACAAATATCGGATCCAGTATCAATTAAAAATTTGTATTTTGTTTCAGAATCAAAGACAAATAGACGACGGCTTTGGCTGGTTCGATCAGCTGCCGTCATTACTGATCGTCGGTCTCGTTTCCCTGTTTGTTATACCATTTGCAAGGCTGTACGCATTTCTGTGCTCTCTTGCCGAATTCGGAATGGTACCAGCAAAATTGACCAGGATCGGAGGTTCTTGTGTTGCGTTGACGACTATTGCTGCGGCTTCTGTACTGTCTGTTTGAATCGTTGGCTGATAAGACTTCAACTGCTTTAGTAAGTTGTTCTACTCTGTCTGTTAGCTGTTGAAAATTGCTTTCACAGTTGCAGCGTTGCGGCGGTGGTGGTGTTTGTGGTTTTGATGATGACGCTTTTATTTCATGAGTCGATGAAGAGGTTGTTGAGATTTCCATTATTTTGTCTGCCAACTCACTCAATGTGTCTATATTTTGGCCTTTTTGTGAAGCCAAAACTATTTGTATTTGACGTGGTAAACGGTTTAACCAAATCGTGGTTAATATGTCATTAGGAAACTTGATGCCGGCTAAAGATTTTAGATGTCTTAAGAATGATGATGGTTTCCTATCACCAATTGGTTCGGTTTCTAATAACTTCCTGATTCTTTCTTCATATGAATCAGAAAATCTTGTTACAATGGCTGTCTTTAATGCTGTATACGGTTTATCCTGAGGAGGATCTATAATCATATCCTCGACTTCCCTAGTACATTCTATGTCAAGATGAGCGATTGCGTAGTAGTACTTAGTGGTTTCACTAGTTATATTATTGATATGAAATTGCGCTTCAATACTTACGAACCACAATCCTGGTTTGTCTTTGCAGAATGGAGGTGGTCGAATTGTTACTCGATTTACTCTCATCTCATCTTCCTTTAGCCTTGACTCCGTCATTTTACCTCCTACTTTTAACAGGGGTCACCAATTTGGAGGTAATATTGTATAAATTAAAGAAGCTGATTACTTGGTTGGATATAATTTATTGAGTTGACAAGCTTGTTAAAATTCTCTTTCTGACATTACCAAAAACTAACTACATATAAAAATAGACGATGGTGCGGTAATAATAATATTACCACCACACTAGTAAGACATATAAAAGAGTCCAGTCTAGTCCTAGTTTGGGATATAAATAGAAAGCTAACTAGTTGCCTTTCTTGAGTGAATGGTACTTATGGCGCGATGGACTAGAAACCTGTCACTAATGTTCACTATGATATTTCAACCCTAATAAACATGCTAATGTATGAGCAAGATGTTTTTATATCTCTAATTCGACGCAGCTCAGCTGTTTGGGGCTTGACTCTGTATCGAGGGTACAGGGTTCAAATCCCGCTTGAGCATGTACAAATGGAAATGAAGTTTAATGAATTTCTATGTACATTTTCGTAATAAAAATACATTTACGAAATGCGTCGAATAATACGGTGAGGAGAAACATTGTGAGGAAACCTACCTGTTTCCCGAACAGGTAATAGTTAGTGCTTGTAAATTGCGACATAGCTGTCCACCTTTCACATTGACACTGACTATCTGGTTAACACGTGGGTTCTAGGTGGCCATAGAATGACTACCTTCGCAATTGCGTAGATGGACACCTGAACCTTTGACTACCTCGCAAGGGTTAATGGTCGTGAACGCGTTTGTCTTTTGTATATTAAAATTATTATAAAAAACAGTTTAATTTTTATTCCATATGGGAGCATCAGAATAGACATTATGTCGTTAATAATTGATTTGATTTAAAGTGGACAAATACTAAGAAACTTTATTTGGGAGGGTGTAAGTGCATGCAAAAATGGTGAATAAATCTTAAAATTCGTGTTAACATTAGCTGCTTTTTGATATATTTACTCAATCTAATTTTCATTTTTATAACATTGATTGCTGTTTTATGTTGTATGTACTTACATATTATTTACTTGTCTCTACTTCCCTAATGGGATAGATAGATTAAAGGATCCTGAAAATGTTGTGTCTTTTTATACGTATTAAATATATTATTGCATATAGTATTTTACTTTGTAGTAACATTATATATCAACTAATCTTTAATTTTCATATTATAATTAATATTATCTGGACGGTTCTTTATTGCCATTGGGGGTTAATTATATAGCCTAGGTCCAGCCCTAAACACACCTCTGCTTGGGTAGCAAAGTAGATTGTAGTTACAATAATTTCATATTTGTATCAGACATAATATGCTGCAAGCTGAAATAAGATTATATTAAATCTAAAATTTACACTTTGATTTATACATGAATGAGATACTTAAAAACACAGATTCAACAGAAAGAGATTAATGACAGTTTGTCTATGATTGATCATCTAGTTTGGATCTATGTGTGTGTGTCACTCATCCAGCAAAACAAATGTCTGACGATTTTGTTAATTTGTTTCGGTTTTGATTGTGCGCGTTCTTGTGTCTTTATTTTATGTACCTTATTTTGTATAGAATTATCGTACACCTGATGCCTCTTCGACTTAAATAAATACCGACAGGTTGATTGTAACGCAAAAATTTTAAATTGGGAGCAGTGCCCTAATCTCAAAAACGTCAGGTCTTGAAAGGAATCAAGTTTCATTTTCAAGTGTTTTTAGTCTATGCAGCAGTGGTATTACTGTAATAACTTCTTTGATAATAATTAAAATAAAAATTTCGCTAGGAATGATGGTGATGCGATTGTACCTTTCACTCTTGAGCAATTATTGGTGAATATTGCCGATGTGTTGTACGTTATATCGTGTAGCCACGGATGCTGGTCCTAGTGAGCATTGTGTGCGATGGTGATAGCAAAGAACAAGAATCAGAGAACCCTTGTCAATAGCAGTACCAAGAACATGGATTTTTCTTGGAACCATGCACCAGAACCACCGAATAACATAGAAGATGGAGTTCCCAGAGCTGTGTTCGTTCCTCACGGAAATTCACTCCCCTTTGAAGAGAGGCGAGTTACTCTGGAGCAACCAGTCAAGGTAACAAATTGTATTCATAAAATAGTATTATATTTACATAATGCTGGAGGCATTACCCACTTATCGCTGTATACATTGTACATTGTGTACATGTATACATTGTGCTATGCTGTAACACATAATAACAAATCTGTTAGTCAGGAAAATCTCTTTATTTGTGATTACTGTTTATGGTACAGGAGAGTGGACACAAGTCTGTTTTTTGACTATTTATTTTTTGTAATATTTTATGTGAAATTTTAAGTCCATTATTTTATTTTTTATGTAGACTGATATTTTACTTTTTGAGGTCTTCTTGTATGCAGTTTACAATACTGTAACAAAGTACACTTTATGATTGAGAAGGTATATGAATATTGGTGAAATAATAGCGATTTGCTAATTAACACTTAGAAGGCTATTTACTTTTTTATAATACTATTTGCTAGCCATTGAAAAGTTAGTGTTATTTGTCAAGAGATATAATCTATGCTTTACAACCATAATTTAGAAAATATTTGCTTTTCTGAATTCTGTTAGTTCTATAATAGATAACAGATAACATTACAGACATTCATAGACCTACATACCTACAGCTTTGTATAGATATTTAGTAGTTAGTTATAGGTACTTTTTGAGACCCTGTGTTGGTTCAGATGCTCATAGACTTGTCCCTTTCATTCTGATAGTAATAAAATGCAGACCCAATGGAATCTATTGGGCAATGGGCTTGCGGACTGTCTTCAATGTTACATATGTCATTACCTCCAATTTTAACGCTAAAAGTGAACAGAGATTTTATATCTAAGTTTTCGGTCTAGCCTAAGAGGCTATGAAAGAAGAGAATGTATAAGTATGTGTTGTCAATGCCCAATGTGATATATGATGGATTTAGAATTTTTTGCCAAATTTACGCTATGACTATGATGAAGCACAGGGCGCATGACACTGCGTTACGTACACCAACCAACTTATAAGTTGAAATTCTGTGGAATTTATGCTTTATTTTATAAGAAAACGGGACTTATTGTGTATATTTTATAAACAAATTATTACCTTTGCTACCCAAAAGACATGGCATGGCATAGCATAAACCAACGTGGTCAAAAAGTCGGGTAGTCTAAATAACTTAATCTTTCTTTCGTATTTTATCTTTTGATGTTGATATGTGAACAGAAACAGTATAAGTTAAAGCATATTTACATTGTTTATAGCATATCATAGCTACTTTCCCGTGGCAAGTCCAACTGGAAGAGGCAATGACCCATATTTCCAATATTCCTTTCAATAACCATTTTGACCCAACCGTCTTTGGTTGTTTATTTCATCACAATTTTAGCTGACAACGTCAATAGAATAGGAGTAAAGAACAGAAGACCATGTATGAGATGGGTGATGGGTGTGAGCAAAGTGAGTGAAGCAAGAGAGAGGTAGAGTGGGTATGCAGTGTTAATAGACTTTAACTGCAACTTTGTTTTGTTGCTGAATAATTTTGGACTAACTATGAATGATCTGTCTGAATGTTATGAGGTAGATAAAATAAACTATGGTTCTATTGGCCAGTTTGGGAATTATATAAAGGAATAATTAAAATAGAACTAGGGTTGGAATTGCAAGTCCATTATATTTTTAATCTAAATTTAGGACTGCCAGAAATTGACTGTTTTTTATTAATCATTCAATATGTTTTTTTCTACTTTAGAATTCTTATAATCTTTATTTAGTAGTCTTTCATTCATATTATTTAGTTATAATTTTAGTTTTGAATTTTAGAAGGAAACACAATTTTAAGACTGCAAGAGGATCTAAATGTTATTTTTAGTTTCAGTAGCCTATATTATCTATTAAAGGTTAAAGGCAGTAGTTATTCTGACTTTCAATTACTTAGGTATATAAAATTCATAAGTATGTTATTACAAATATAGACTCATAGACTTGTGATTAAATCTCTCTTCTGTTATGGGAATTGGAAGTAATATTTTCATATGAATTAGTGGGAAGAAGTTAAACAATGAGTGAAGTATAGTTTTTACTGTCACACTGTCTATTGTTTCGTAAGAATCTAGGTATGCTGTCAATTTTATTCTTGTGATGTTAAATGGGTTACTGAGTGCTGTTACAAAGTTAATGAGGAATTCTATTGGAACCAGTTTACATTGGAGGGGAAGTGGTAGAATTTTGTTGAAAGTAACTGGTAGACATTGTTTGATTGGAGCTTGGTTGAATGCAATAAATTATCTGGGACATTGCTGCCATTGGGTAATGTAAAGGTTGCTTATTGATTAAGGGTATAGGGTGCTATTTACTTGCAATATGGGTAAAAGCTACATAACTTTAAAAGTATCATGACATTCAGTTCAATATTTTTCATTTTTCTTATATGGTAGCTAAGACTGCAGATTGCGCGCGTGATTTTCAGTTTTGATTGTTTAGTAATGTGCCATCCATACACATATCACAACCGACTCCCTGTAGAGGGGTAGGCAGAGATCACGGTTCCCCGTCTTTTACGATCCTGACAAAATACTTTCGTATTGTATTTTGTTATTTTTCGCAATGAGAATGCCCAACCATACTCAATTTATTGAACTTTACGATTACAATTAAATTTAATAAATTAAGTCTCGTACGTAATCATCGTTCTGGCTTAATGGCTTTTCTTTAACTTTAGAATATCTTTCATCATTTTGTGATAGATTACGAGTGTATCATCTATATCTTAAAGGAATAAGCTGATTCCATTGTTACATGTAGTTTTTCATCAGCAGGCGAAATTTAGTTACTCTGGTTCTGAATTTGTGATTTCTACATAATATGTTCAGGATTTCAACGTCTTATGTGTCAGAGTCTTCTATGATTCAATGAAATGCAACTCGTGTGTAAGTCTCGCACTGTAAAATGAGCTATAAACCTATAATAACAAGAACTATTATGCATATCTTGTTGATCGTTATGTCAGCTGTATGCAACACAAAGCTTTGACGATTTCCTGATCTAATAATGATGTCTGATTGATAGCATATGGGATTGTGATGATTAACTTGTACTTTCTAGATCACGGTTGTAAATTGAAACGGCACGGTTTTGTCTTAATGTTACCTAGTTATCATTAAAAATTCATGTTCGCGCTAATAGTTGCTTTAAAATCTCTGTCTTATCGGTAATTCGTTAATATTCTCTTAACTTGGACTTGATGAATGAAGAATCCTGTGAATTGCATGGACGAAATTAGTTGTACCTAATTTACGAGTAACAATACCAATATTATACCTACCTATATCTTAAAAGTAAAGAACACAAGATATAAATAATTTTACTTTCAGTTGTGTTATAAGCTCATGAACTATTAAAAGAATATACTATTTAAATCAACACATTTAATTCTATATTCATGCAAAAAGTTATTAAGGATTTTCTTACATTAAAACTAACTGTTATTATCAGTAAGCAGAAACATTTGAAGTATCAATGCTCTGGTTGAAGGACAGAGTCATTACGAAAGTAATGGATTATGCTGTTAAATTGGTAGGTATGTCGGTTACTGGCATATGAATACGAAAGGCTACATAATTAATTATGCTGCTAACTTATATTAATTATGCTTACATCATTAGAAATAAACTTCATCCGCAAAGATAGCAAACATATAACGTCTTATGCTGTATTATTAGGTGAATATTAATTCTTTGTAAGTGATATACACGTAAATTCATGTTATATTATCTAAACGCCTGAGCAAGACAACCGAGAGTGCATTGTCAATTAATTTTAATCAAATTAAATTGCTCTCGCTGAATCACACATTCGCTGTGATGCCAACGACATATTATATTATGCCAATTGAACATTATCACTTGTGCTCTTTGTGGGAAGTTATCTTTTTTAAACAGTTACTACGAATTATGTGCAAATAGTTTTTATAACGTACTAGGTATGAGTATGAGATTTAGGTACCCCTAAAATACTTGTCGCTCATCTTGCAGCAAGATGACATAAACTTCAATTGATCAGGATATTACTCTATCAAGTAAGGTTCTTACTGCTCAATGTTAGCATAAAATAAAGTTAATTATATATTTATTAAATTTGATATTATGTACATAAATTCAAAAGGGCCATAGTTATTCTAAATTGAGTTATGTCGATATATTCAGTAATCGGTGTTGCTTATTTTCCTTTTTTTCTTATATTGTTATGCCAATTTACACGGAGTTAACCTTGCCAATTGGTAGGGTTTAGAGCTGAGATGTTTGTGCCACAGAGAAGTTTATTACTTCATCGCATAGTGTGATTTATTCCGTTTTAACAATTAAACACAAATGTAATGAGCTATTAAACCCTGCTTTGGCAGTAAAGGTGTTTCTGAACGATTGCCAAAAGCGATGTTTTGGAACGTGCCTGTCACTAAACCATTCATGTTACGTACATACATATTTTCGCCATTTTCACTTTGTTAGTTATTTCACACACCAAGATTTATTAGTATTTGAAAATACACGAACATGCAATAACTAATTGATCTGCTTCAGATAGTGAAAGTGTTAACATGTTTTTCGAAATGTTATCCCCATGTTATCCCCAACTAATCTGTAAGCCTAATTACACTTAGTGCATATTTAGCTCGATCAAGTCCTTGAGAAATTCCGGTAGCAATCCCGAGCACATTTTTTCCTTACTTTGTTTCACTGATACCCAGGGTCTTATCAATATACGTTTGTAATCAAAACAAAACTTCATAGTGTAATGCTCTATATAATTACTTACTCTAGTTATACAATATCTTATTATAATTACGATCAAAACCTCATTTACATCCTAAATTGCATATGTTTAAGGCATAAGGTTACCTTGTGGTTTCAGTTAAATGACTCTCGTATAACATAAGTACGAGTATGTTGTATGTGCGGGCTTACCTAATTATTTGAATCGTGTTACAGTTAGATGAACATTTTGCTACAAAGTTTTAAATTTGTTATAACTTGTAACGTACTTTCTGTAAATAATATGTAAATCTTCACACGTAAACGTCCATGTATCTGAGATTAAGGAAGGCAGGAATCACACCAGTTTCCTGATCCTGGCAAATAACTTATATTTTAGTAAAAAAATCAGTCTCGTTAAAATTTAAGTGACATTAAGGTCATCAATTCAAGTTATTCATAGGTGCTTCATAGGTACTTCTTCAATTTATGAACTGACCTGAATAGTAATTCGTAACCTAATGCGTAAGGTGACCTTTCGTGACATTTTCTCATTTAACCATGTTAGGTATCTTTAATTTTTAATTATATACATACATACACATCACGCCTGATTCCTGGAAGAGATAGCTAGGCAAATATCACAAATCCCCATTTGTTAAAAAAAGTTTAATTTGTGACGCTACCTCTTTTTACGGTAAATTGGACTTGGAATTATAAATTATACATAGGTACATGTGCTAGCGATAGTAGACTTACTCTGCCTTAAGAGGTGGTCAGGTTAGATCCTCAGATCTAACTTAACTATTTTCGAGAAGGCTTCATATAAAACAATATAACTCGTTCACTGATTTCAATATAGATTTGTGGCCGTTTTAATACATTTAAGTTGCTCAATAACTATTCGATGGATTATTAATCACTTGTTTGACATTATTTAAGTAATGAGCACATTTTAAAAGACATCTCAAAAGTTGCATGTACAGTTTTATATGTATATTTAAGTACTACAAGATGACCGTACTGTAATTATAGCTCGCATACGTTGTTCAACGTTACGTCATTATTTACAATGCCGATATTGTACAGCTATTTAAACAGCAGTTGTTTATATTTTGCAGTTTCACATAGTAATAGGTCTATAGGTGATATAGTGAGGAAATAAGTAGGACTAGTAACTAGAAAACTTCATCGGAGACTTTGTGACGAAATACTCTAGGATACTAATGGCAGCGGCTAAATAAAAATTAATTATAAGTATTTGATACATTCACTCACTGTGTTATCTTTAAATGAAACTTCCACCTAAACGCGATTGACAAGTATAGTTTGACAGTATCGGAGGGAATTAAACATATGCTTTATCTGAATTCATGCAATGATGTTATGTAACGAAAATGAGACACCGGGACAGACCTTAAAATCATTTTTTCGAATGCATACGATGAAAAAAGGTTTTGATGATGCCATACATCTGTATTAAATTTGTAAATATAAACGTAAATACCTGATTACCTATCAAAATAATGATCGTATAAAACCTTTGATATTATTGTAAATGCTCTGAATAATGCGATTGGTGTAGTGCTAATAAACTAAACGAACCTGGCATTCGGCATTCGCTATGAATGTCCATTCATTCCTACAAAAGGAAGTCGAAGATAAACCACGTTATATAAATAGTCACATTAATATTATTCTATCGCCTTGTTCATACGATGCCTACGTTTCAATATCTGTTTTATGGGCACTACTAAAAAGAGGACTGAACTAGTTATGCTACACTGCTGCTAATATTTCTTCATAGAGATTCAATATTTTTATATTTTGGTCTTATAAGAATGATGAATGGATTTAAAACAAGGTCTGTAGGTTACATTCAACTTCTTACATACATGGAGATTAATTAATAATAGTTGCAACATTAGCTATGTTTCCTTATACTTAAAATTATGTCAGTGTGTGCAAAGTAGCTGTGTAGCATAGAAAATAACAATGTGGTTCTAGTTATATCATCACCATGCAGTAAGATACCATTTAAGGTTTTATAGTAAATTCAAGGTCAGCCAAATAAAAAGACCATTACAATGGGTAGATCGATTAGTACCTGGTTAATGTCCAGTTCTTTTATTTACATTTCTACGAAGACAAACACTAACAATAGAACCTTTAAGGGGTAGGCAGAGATTCGCGTGTCTATCTCAACTTATATAAATAATAATCCAGTAATGTTTTCATTTGCAGATCGGCCGAAACGTGTACAGATCAACGCCTAGTCCGACCAACACGATATTCGAATGTCGAGTGCTGTCTCGACATCATGCGACGCTTTATTACGACAAGGGACATTTTTACCTCGTGGTGAGTGCCCTAGTTTATTATTTATACACACAAGTACATGTACATTAAAGTGTCTAAAGCAAATGTTCCGTTATAACCTAATCATAGCACAGCCAAGTATACTAATGCTTTTTGCATAATCGTAGTTCAATATCACATCAGTAACGGTGTGAAGTTGTTAGTGTAATAGCTAAAGTGATAAATTCGCCTTCTTAAGGTCATTAATTGGTGGAATTTCGACACTTCCTAATCAACAAACAGCTTCACACCATTATTGAAGTGCTATTGTACTACGATTTCGCTACAGCACATTAGTAGGTTTGAGTAACCCTTTATAATTGTTTTATGTATTTATTATCTATTATTTTGTACTAATCATACATTGTTAATGTTCGCATTTTGAATGTCCGGTTGTTGTGGTATTTGGTTCTCAGTTTGAACCGTTTGCGTCATCGTTGCGGTAACGTTAACAGATGAGCCATAAATTGCACCTAATTACAAGGTTGTACAGGTGAATTACATGTAATTAGATGGGCTACCGGTTGATGGTTAGGCGTAGACAGGTGTAGTCCAACCGTGAACCTAAACTGACAATCAAAAGTTTTTATTCCTAGAGTCTCGTAAAGGATAATAGAATTTTAACTCCTTTTTATATACTAAAAAATCCTGACCCTATATTATATTACTGCCAACAGAGTGTGTACGACGAGGTATATGGAACTGATATGTCATTGAAGTGTATCGCTACAATCGGAAAAATGCCGTACCTATGTAAGACCATGGGATTTTTACGGTTCAAATTTTTGGTCGATGCTCAATGGCTCGATGATACATGGTTGGTTATGAATGTATATTTAAGTATATTATAAAAGTAAAATGCAAATTTTAGTTTCAGTTTCGATTATGACATTTGCAGTGTGCCAAAAAATGTGCCATTGCGTATTAGTGTGTTGACCGAACAGTAGTACATAATCTTATCACTGTTCTACAATTAGGTTGGTTAACTAGGTAACGGGATAGAGCTGGTGTAGTGGGAATTGACTCTTGTTATAATTAACATAAATTTAGTCTGTTTATTTGGTCAGAACATATTTTTTACCCTGAACTAAGTTTGGTTTGTCGTATATTTAACGGAAGACTATCAATAATTAAATACATTTTGATTTACTAAGTAACTACACGTATATTTTCTAATGTACATTTCTTAATAATTCGATAACGTAAAAGCGCCGTATACCGACCGACCTCCTGTATCCGACCATTTTGGTTTTTTCCTTCCTAAACTTATAAATTTCACGTTAAAGTTATGAATTTGCGCTCAATTAGTTCATAAATTTATATTACATTATAAGACAAAATTTGGTTTAGATACGTTAACAGCAAATATCTCATTTGACCGAAATCGTCGCAAGGGCATTTTTTTTGACAAATCGGATCCGAAAAAAACATAAATCGGCGTAAACGAAGATCTGGATTATTTTGAAGAAAACTTTGCTTAATTCGTAGTATTTTTGCATCATATCATTTATTGGTTTGTTGAGCACCGTCGATATCAATCAGCAAGTAATATTTGCGTATTTTATTCAAAATATCAAGCAAACAATAATGGTCGGAATCTGGTCCTCTATAAAATGAGTACGTTCCGAATACCGACCACTCTGGTCGGATACAGGATTTTCGTACTTTGGGAATAAAGCTATTTTTCATTTGTTTGATGAGCTTTGAGATTATTTCATGTTAACTTTCTTACTCTTAAGACTATTCTTATTTTAAAGACCTGTATCCGACCAATACTAACTATTATAGTTTTTTTGTAAAAAGTGTCTAAACTTTGACTTTTTATTCTCAAAACGTATCATTACGTCTAACATTGAATGTTTTGAATGCTTACTATTTAGTCATTTTAAACAGATATAATTACTTTTTTGCTATATTGTTATATTAGTCAAGTGTCAATAATGTAAAAAAGTACTAAAAATATGTAGATATGTTAAAATTTAAAATTTTATTACGAAATAATATGATTGGTCGGAATCTGGACACGATTTAATCACCATGTACCGGTATCCGTCCAACTCAAGAACCTTTGGTTTCTTAGTACATGGATCAGTCTGCATGGGTTAGTTTCAGGTATTCAGTGCATACATCTATTATATATATACATATATTAACCCCTGTACTTCCCTAACGGTATAGGGATATGCTATTGTTCGCCACCTTGAACGATCCTCATAAAGATCTCGTGTGTCTTCTGTTCCTTTCCCTATGTAAACCCACTTTGAGAAGATCATATTTAGATCAGCATAACTTCTACGTGGCCTGCCTCATCCAGCGCTACCAATCTAGGTTTTGTAAATATTTTCGTAGCCTAGCTTTCATGCATCTTCTCCATTTGCCCAAACAACCTTAACATTCTTTTTGATATTTTCACCATCTTCTTTAATACGGCATCATTCACGCCTTCATTTATTGCCTTACCCTATCACATAATCTTCTATTATGTACATATTTTGTTAGGAACCTGATCTGTATTGCATTATGCTACCGTGATACTTTTTCCAAACCCAACATTCAGTACCATATATAAAAGTAGGAACCAGAACGGCGTTTTTGAATCCACTCTCAACCAGCGACCAGTCATCAAACTATCTTAACCCCGTTTGTCATATTTCCCTATTTCAGTCTCTTCCCCGCTATATATGACCTTCACCATATCTAGTCAACATACTTGCCAAATATACCAGATTCTCACTTTTTGACTTGTTCCACTTCCTGATCGTTCACTTCTTATAGAGATTCTGACATACTATCCTGTCTTTCTAAAGCATTCATGATAATCAACATACGCTTTGCTAATGGGATGAGCAGAGACTATCGATCGTCACCTTGAACGATCCTGACAATCTCGCGGCTTCGTTTACGCCTATTCACCGTCTCATACCAGCTCTTTTGTTGCCTTGAAAGCGAACAAGGGCAATACAGTATAAGTTTAGGTATGGAGTGACTGTTCGGTTTGGCAGAAGAGAAGGTGACAAAGATGAGGCCCTTCAGCTCTCACAAGAGTGTTATTTGTCAGCCACCTGGATGTTTCAAAAAGAGTTCCACAATTGCTTACGCCATGCAACGCTCTAGTTTCAATTCCACTCCATGACCATCATAAAAAGCTGGTTTTTAGGTGAACGACAGTGAATGTTCTTCTCGACCCTACATATCAAGTCAATTCATAATGAGAGAGGGACTACGCCACTTTGGTACTGACGCTGGTCTATGTGTTAAGGCCGCGACAAATAAATTTTACCTACGAAATATTCGCAGCATGATTTGCTTTGTCAACAACCATAAAATATCGAAATTTTTTAAGAAATTTACAAGCAGGTAGCATACTTATTACGGGGTTATATTAAAGGGTGGATTTCTTTCGTTTTGTGAGCATAGAAGGTATTTTAGCAGGCGAGATACGGCTGGTCGGAATCAGGCACCTCAGTGGTCGGAATCAGGAACGTCAGGCGTCAGCCGGTCTGTAAACGGTGCTTTCGGTATAAATCAAGTTTTTTGAGTTTGATACCAGATTTAGGTATGAAAAAGGCAAATTAGATATCTTTCTTTGTGATTTTATGAAAGTAAATATCGTAATCTTTTTAAAGAACGTTTTATATTATTATACTTTAAACATTTTCTGTATCTTTTTTGTGATTTACGTAGTCAACTCTATCAGTGGTCGGTATACGGCGCTTTTGCGTTAATAAAATTCAAAATGTCTATATGGTATTAAAATTTAATAGTACAATATAAACCTAGTCTTCTCATTTTGCCTCAGATATAAAGTTCCCAGGTGTTTTTCGCTCGACGTTACCTATGTGCAGTAAAACAAATGATTACTCAACTAATGCCAAGATTGATTACACGGTAGGTATGCAATATAAATAGCTACAGCGTGTTGTCGGTTAGAAAATCAGAATGACCGCACATATGGCGGTAAACCTTGAACGAGTTCGTGCTTTGCAATGGTACAGAGAAAACGTACAGTGCGGATGCGATTGTATAGTATACTTATGTAATCTTCAATGAAGTTCGCTCGCTTCTATAAGAAACTGGAAGTGACGCACATTTTAATGGGAAACAAGCCTGTACCGACTTCCTACATAATTCAATAGGCGTGTAATCAGTTTATCTAATAACGTTTAGGACTCGCGCTGTTCTGTTATATTAATATAATGTTTCTTAAAATGATTTTTCTACCGAAATGTGGAGACTCAGGGTTTCCTTAGATATTTTTGACTCATAGACTATATCATTGACCCATTGATAATTAGAAAATCTAAATTTTTGTCCATTACAAAGAGTTAACATGAATAAAAGGTTCATAAAATCATATGGTTTGTCTATCTCTTTGGAGATTTAACGATAGGAGCGTGTTTATTTTATAGTTGCCGAGGGAACAAAAACTAGCCAACTGCGATATCGTATCTTTTTTAAGTTTAATTTAGTTTTAATCTTCATTATCTTAAGATTTTGGGGAAAAAATTGTTCGTGAAAGTAAGAAATATTGATAAAGTTCAATTGAAAAGTTACAATGTATGTATTTTATATATACTCAAACATACATACGCTTCACGACTTGTGTATACACACACCCCTTTTTATCAAGGCGGGATAGTCAGAGGCTTGAGTGCCCATCACCGAAATTTCGAAGGCATGTTCGGTATGGGTCATTCGAAGCCCGCGTATCACTAGATAGACAGCACCGAACGTGATAGGTAGTGAACCGTATCGCCGTATATAGGCACTGACTATTACCTATCTTGAGGGATAGGCAGGTTTCCTCACGATGTTTTCCCTCACCGTTAGCGACTAAATTATGTACGTAAATGAAAAACACATTTAAATTTCATGGATTGGTACATGCCAGAGTCGGGATTCGAACCTAGGACCTTTCTCAATTCTTCCGAAATTCTTAGCCACTGGGCTACAGCCGCTTATATCTTACGAGTATATATACTCGTAAGCCAAAAGTTAGTTCAATCGTAAGAAGTTCTAATCTCCCGAACTGTTGTGGGTTGTAGGTTCATAACTTCTGTAGGACGTTGAAGTTTCGCCAAGAGTTGCAACAATATAATTAAGTACACACACGTGGGTGTAAAGGCGGCCTACGTTGCTATCTTCTCTGTGTGTTTATCATAAAAATCTACGTGGGTACGCTCATGCCCATTCAGAATAATAGACAAAGATATGTTGTGAGAATAGAAATTGTTTCTGATTTAAATTTAATTAGTGTAGGACTCATACTGCCCTGTGCTAGCCTGGGATGTAAAAAGAATGCTAACTAGCTGCCGTTCTTCGAATGTAGCAGGCGACTGAAGAATTACGGGTCAATTTAGGAATCCATTGGGCAATGGGCTAGCTACCTATCACCCATGTTCCATTGTGATAAAAAAACCAATATTCGTGCTAAAAAGTGACTTTCGAGATATTATCATAATTTAATTAAGGTTCTGTCCACTTTGAAAGCGATTAAAG
Source organism: Leucoptera coffeella (assembly GCA_030578115.1). NCBI lineage: Eukaryota > Metazoa > Arthropoda > Insecta > Lepidoptera > Lyonetiidae > Leucoptera > Leucoptera coffeella. The sequence continues at coordinate 217,890 of JAMBLF010000554.1, read as the reverse complement.
GACCTGAATGTATGTAACATAACTAAATGGATGTAGTATTAAAAATTGTAAAATAATAAAATATTAATAAATATGATACTAAAACAACTATGAATGTAACTGAGGACTTGCTATATGCAGTCTATATTATTGATAATGTTGCCTGTATCGTTCTTGAAATGATACACTACAATGTTGCAGTGTTGTCGTAACATTGGAGGTGCTGATTAACTTCAGTTTTATATGTCGCAGTTGTATGACGAGTTTTATTAATTTCCTTGAGGGTCATGTTTCCTTTTAATGGATATATTCGTTACATTATAATAAGAATATGTCTAGAGTGTTAGTGTACGGATGTCAATGAATCGAAAGTGGTTTCCCAGGATCGAGAGAGATGTTACTCGTAATAACTACCTACCTCTCTGTAGGGAGATAGTCGTGAGGTTTATATGTACCTATTTAATGATGATAGTCGTGAGGTTTGTATGTAATTATGTTAATTTTATCGACAACGTAAGCGATAGTTTATTATCAGACGAAAATCTTTACTTAAATTTCGCATATGATATGGTTCATATACTTAAGAATACATCACAGTACAGTAGTTTGATACAATATTTGGGAGCATATATCAGAAGGTTAATGGGTGTGAGTGAAGCAAGGGAGATTTGTTAGAATCGTTCCAGGTGGCGATCGATAGTCTTTTAAATACGTTAAAGCGTGAATATATGTATGTATGAACAATAGTAAGAGTAAAAGGGTAATCTTTTGCCACGTATATAAACAAAGAGCGCTATCATTCGTGAGGCTGTTTCCACGTGCCGTAGCAGAGATGTTTAGTTAGGTATACTTGATTCTTGCTAAGTGATGACGCATTAGGAACCGGCAACTAGAGGCGTGTTGTTTGCGAATATACTCTGTGTAGTCTACAGGGTTGTCGAAATTAGACCAGTCTATGTTGTTATACGAGAATTGTGTTTTTAAATAGTTCACGTAGTAGATATAGGTGCGTTTTGTTACGTACTTAGTAACAGTGTAGGCACATATCATAAAGAATATGTGGTTACGAAATAGAGTACGTAAGATTAGAATCAGATGTATTTTTAATAAGGCCTATGGAATTGACCTACAAAATGTACATCAATTTTATGGCACGCCATTTTATTACCGAAGCTCAATGTATCTGTATTACGCTCACACAAGTATATGGAACGATGCATGAATTTGAATGAGAGGGAGCGGTGACATACATACTTGCAACGGGCGTAAGAAAATGATCGAATACGTAAATTGTATCAACGGGTTCTTACACCAAATAAATATTTTCCTTCTTTCATAAGCAATGTTATCAAACTTTCGAATGGGATGGAATCTTGAAGTATTGTGACCTTATAATTAATAACTTTTGACGAATAAATGAAAATAGTTTTTTTCTTTACAACAATATATCCGTCTTATCAAAAAACGAGAAGAAAAGCAGAGTTGTCATACTACGAAAATTACTTATGCCGTTTTAGCTTATGTTATTCAATAAATCATTTTTGTTTCGATCATCCCATGAAGGTTAGGTCCTTGATCTTTTGCCTCGATGAACTTTAACTCTCGTTAGCTATAATTAGACGATTCTTTAGTGTATGTACGACGATATTTTTAATTTAAAGAGAGATAATAATTGCTATTAGTACTGAAATGACTAAAAGTCTCTACTAAAAAGTCTCATAGAAATTGAAATGATTATGTTAAAGTAGATTGACAGTATATTGAATAGTCAGTGTATCCCTAACTATACTAACCCAGTCTGTACCTAGTGAAGTCTTCAGTCTGATTGTGCAATAGAATCAATCATTTTATTGGGATGAATTATCTTTTGTCTCGGGTCAAGGTTGTTTGAACACATTGAAATAAATCAAAGAAGAGTTTCATAGAGCTGTCAGATGAAACCATTTGTTTATGTTAATACATACACAATACATGCAACGCAACCGTCTTCTTACAAAGCGTAGGCAGTTATTAAGAATTTCCCGATCCTAGCAAAAGATTTTCGTTTCATTTTACTGTCAATGTGAATGAGAATATAAAGGAGTATTTCTTTAAAATGTTACGGTTACTGATTGAATAAGAACTAAAGATAAACTGGGATGACACATATGTCTATTACTTAGTCGTAACGTAATAATTTTCGTCAGCGTTTTCATTTATTTGTTTATTGTATTCCTCCATGTTTTATGTTAACTCGATAGAGTTATATAACACTGCATTACCACTTACATTGATATGTTTTTTACATTTAAACATTAGCACTGTAATTTTCGGTTCAATCAGAGATTGTCATATCCCTCACTATGTATAGTGGTGCTATATTGCCTTTTCCAACCATATTTTCACTATTATGTGATCACATTATATGAGCAGTTGTATGAGTACGAAAGTGCTCTGTCAGGATCAGGAAAAATAGGGATACGTGATCTCCGCCTACCCATGTACAGAGAATCAGGCATGATGTGTATGTATGTATTTTCACTATTGCCTTTCATATGTACTTTTTTATTTACTATGAGAGACCGGGTCATATCACGATAAATTAATAAAGATATCTGATTACCTTTATTTTGCCCGACGCGCCGTTTCGACCCAGTTGCATAGGCCGTGGTCGCATAGGTTGTGATGTGACCCGGTCTCTCATAGTAAATAAAATGAGTATAAATTGCGAGTGTTTAAAAATAACTATTACTATTTTTTCATTATTACACTATTCTTATCATATGTATCAATCTCCCTTTCCAGGACAACCAAAGCAGTAACGGCACGTTCATTAACAACAACCGGTGTTCGATATCGAAGACCCAGGAGCCGCACGAGGTGTTCTCCGGTGACGTGGTCCAGTTCGGCATAGCGGTGGTTGAGAATAATGCAGAGAAGGTAGGACTTTGATTTTAGAGGGTTGTAAGGGTAAGGGAGCTGTTTTAGATGGTATATGTATGAAAATATATTATATATATGCATTCGAGTCCTTTAATCCCTTTCGGGGTGGACAGAACTCTGGAGATTGAAGATCCTTGGAACCTTTTAACCTGAGAACCTTTTTAGCATGAACATGCCATGACAGAATATGCATTGGTGACAAATTCCTAGCCCATCGCCCAATAGATACCATTTATCTCTAGTTCATTAGAACGGCAGCTAGTTAGGATTTGTTTTTACGTCCCAGATTAGTATGGGAAAATATATATTAGGGCTGTTTACTTTAAAAGGGATAGGTGGAGAATATAATAAAACCAAATTATTACTTACTATTTAAATGTTGATTATACAATTATGGTTTACCATTTCGGCTTAAAAAAATATCCACTTTTCTGAATACATATTCAGAAATTTTATAATACTTTACAAAATTTGCGAAATGAAGTGGTAATAACAGCCTATCACAGTCCAAATACCAATAAAGTGTCAATTTAATAAGCTTGATTGTTGATGACATAACAGAAAACTTGTTTCTTTATTATCATGTTGTATAATCAACCTAAGAATATAATTCTTGAGTCATTAATATGCATTTTGTATAATTTTGAGAAACTAGTTTTTCTAACTTACATACAAAGATATGCATATAAGTATAGCCAAAAAGCTTAGTTTGTGCCCGGGGTTTTCCTAATTGAAGATTTTTCAATGGATAAATATATGACTTATGTTTAAACGCTTACTAAAAAATACAGTTTTGCACACCAAAATAATACAGTCCCAACCCAAACCTAACTTTTGCTATATTTTGGTGTGCGTCTAGCTATATTTTGGTGTACATTTCTTCGTTTTTGATGATCTTTCAATTATTTTCTAAATTTATTACATTTCAATTACTATAATAATAGTATTTGAGAATAAAACATATAATAGAATCTTTACACAGTCTACTTTATTATTATGTTTATTCTTACTATTTATACTACATTGCTCTATAATTTGTTAAAACAACCGTAAAATCCCGTTTCGTTATTAACACAGCGATGCAAATATATCTGTTTAGCTTAAGCAAGTTCGTGATTAAGCTTTTAGAGATAGTTTGTTGCATATCTATTTATGACAATGTATGCAGTTCAGTGACGTATGTCAGGATGGTAAATATGTAAAATTATTTTCCTAAAAATAATAGCTAAAAATAATTATTTTTAGCTAATTATAATTAGCTAGACTGGAAACATTTCGGTACATGATAAAGGAATAATGCAAGGATCTGTTAAGGGATACTAGATCATTGTCCAAAAGTCAAGAAAATATGTTTTTTCATAATTAAGTTTTAGCTCACCGACATTAAACAAAAAGAGGTAGTCAGAGGTTCAGGTGTCCATCTCCGTAATTGTGAAGGTTAGGCCACCTCGAACCCACATGTTTACCAGATCGTAAATGTATTTTTTCACGAAAATGTACATAAAGCCTAAATGTACTAAATTATCGTGTTTAATAGAATGAAACACAATGGTTGAAACAACAGTTTATATTTATTATTATCATTAAGATGTGAGTAATATTGGAAACTGTTTTCAGAAGCCGTTCCCGCCGGTGGTGGCTCTTCTCAAGCTGTTCCACCCAGACGGGAAGGAGGCGAAGCTGTCCTTCAACCCCTCCATAACGGCACCCCTACATCTCAAGGAACTGTACCAGCTTCACAGTTTCTTACAGGTTTGTGCTATGGGTAGATTTTAAATTAGATTGAAGTTAGGAAGAAAAAAGTCGATTCATATATTATAAACTTAAATATAGCTAATGTGTATACGCTCTTAAATATGTAAATAATAATTGAATGTATGTTTGTTTGCATTTAAGACCTTCCAATCTCTTATCTATTCACTATCACATCACTTACATCTCTAGCACCATTACAGAGGTGAATTTCATGCACTGATTTCTGCCAGCCCCTGCTCAGTAGCCATAGGGATCGACCTTATCGACCCTAGTTTTTTTAGACTTCTATAACGTGCCTGGTAGAAATGCTATTCATTTAAAACATATTCATAATAATACTCTTCTTGTTACGTTTTCAGGAAGCAATCCAACGCGAAACCTCTTTAGAAAGTCGCTTACGTACGTTACGTGAATGCGTAGAGCGCGCGAGGGCCGAAGCTCAAGCTTCTTGGGAACTCTTCGTTGGTGAGCAAAGGCTGTTGATGCGGGTACATACGTTGGAGAACATGCTGGCAGCTGGCAAACAGCCCGAGGCTATACATGTTACGCAGTTACTGGAGGACAAGAAGAATTATCAGGTAAAGTGGTGTATTATGATGCGTGATAATAGCAATATTATCGCAAGGAAATGGAATTGTTTGTTTGCTAAAGAAGTTATTTCGATAAATATTCAATAAATGCCCCGTGAATGAGCAGAATTACGCTACAGATTAAACAAATGGCTGATATGTTTTTATATTTATTAGCGAAAGCTAGAAGATTAATATACATGTTTAAGTATAGTGCATTTAATTTATTAATTCAATTAAATTTATATACATTACGATATAGTGTTATAAAATAGTTTAAATCTTTCATGTATCCAAACTTTTCACTCCTACATTTGCAGGAAGTGGCCCAAGAGACACTGAGAACGGCGCACGAGCAGCGACTGGCCCTCGAAGAGGCGCTGGAGAGACGGAACAGGGAGACGGCTGCGCTGCACCAGCAGAACTGCTCGCTCAGGGTCGAGGCCAACCATGCGATACTTGAGCTACAGGTGAGAGTGTTTTTATGTTACAACTACAGTGAGTCTAGATGTAACTAGATTGGTAAAAACGAATATGGTCCTTAGGATGTGGTACATAATTATGATGGTGTGATTAAGTGGTTATATCGATGGTTTAGTGCACACTTGTCGTATGTAACATTTTTCTGTGAAACTGTTGTAAGGGCACATGCAACACTTGTGTATGACAAATCTTAAAGTGCGTCCGAGTTAGTAATTTATGTCTGCAAGTGAAGATTCACATTGTACAATAGAGGTCCTACAATTATCTGTCACGTGACTTAGGCTCCCGATTTTGTGCACAGCCAACATAACTGCATATATGTATGCTCGTAACAACATTTTAAAGTGTTTTTTCCGTCAGTTTTTTTAACCGTAAATAATGTTTGTTCCAGAAATTGGCGTCGCGTTGCGAGCGTAAGATGTGTGCGGCACGAGTGGCTATCACAGCTGCCGAGGAGAGAGAGGCAGCCATCAAGGCGAGGTTGCCTTTAGCAGTAAGTATATTGGTCACAATTTCTTTCATTCGGGGTGATATACATTTGTACCTATAGTACCTATGCTTGGGGGTTATTCGTTTAATACAAAAGTGCCACTATTATTACAGAATAAATGTAAAAGAATACAGTCCTTGCTATTTGTCTTCTTGTCGAACTAATGGTCCAAATTAAACTTATCAATCTTGCTCAAAGTACAATTAAATATTATAATTACTACACGCCCTTCCATAAAATACGTGGATAATAATGACTACAACAATGTGTTTCTCGATGTTATTGAAGAAAAACAAAACTTGGATACTCGTAGAATTTTGCAATTAAGTCAGAATACACATTATTCAATATGACTATTATGATCTTACAGTAAATGCATTTTATTTGTCTCTATTGCAGTATACAGTACAAAATGGAGAAGCGAAGTTACTAATTCTGAGTACGGACAGCAACCGACTGACTGAAGGGCGGAGGGGTTCACTAGAGGAAGCCATCAGAACGTTGCCCGATTACGTCAAGATGCTGTTGCCTCAGCAAATACTCGGAAAGGTATAGTATAAAATGAACGATGACTGAAATGAATTATGTCGTTATTTATCTGAAACCAAATAAATTAAGATATATATATATATATATTGTTTATATTAGCATAAAAACTAGTGGTATATAAATGTACAAGGTTTCAGAACAGAACTTTAAGTATTTAATATTTCACAGGCAATAAAATTAAATTATAGTAAAAATATATTATATTTACCTTTCATATTGGGACTCTCATTCACTTTATTCTCATTCATTAAGTCTGATTACTAAAATATAATATATGTATATGTATGTAAAACTGAACTGTTATTTTTATTTTACAGGCAGGAATGAAAACAATAACGCTGGATGGTAAATCGCCGAAAGCATTCGATGTTATATTGAAAATGAATAATATATACGATGTAGAATGTAACGGTATGTATATTTAATAATTTTTCCATAAACTAATTTAAATTATATAATATTAGTAAAAAAGCTGCATTTTATAGTATTGCCTCTCAATTATTAGTAAGAATGAACCTTTCTCTTTCGAAATTTAAGCAAAACACGTATGAGTGAAATGTGTAAAAACAGCAAAATAGAATGGGTGGCTACAAAAGTAACTTTTACTTATATTTTAAAGAAGCAAAAGGGTGTTATATGTGTAATTTTATGCCTACATTTGACTCAAATTGTGATCATAATTACAGATAAAGATAAAATGGAAGAAAAAGAAAACGTAATGGGTTGTAGTGGAGATGAAACAGTGAATGATGAGCTAGCGCCGGCCGATATCTGCACCGATGACGAGAAGCAATCAAGGCTCAATCACGGTTAGTTTTACGACCGTTAATCTTTTTGGGGTTGTTAGGCTTAAATAGTTATCTATGAAATTAATATGAGCCCTTCTAAGACCATTGGCCCTTTATTGTGAAGGTCCTTCTTTCCTAGTATGTCATATGATACCTCCTTAATCAACAATAAGTGTCCAAGTTAAGTCCTGTGCTAATATACTGTTCCTAACCACAAATATATGTTCCATCTATAATCTGAGTATTCAAAGCCTGTATACACCAGAAGTCCGTCATTGTCCATAGGTACAGATTATTAGTTATCTAGAGGGACCCGATGATAACGATGCGTTTGTGCCCTTGTATAATGGAGCTTATTGGCTACAATATAACATGGAACTATAACCATTATTTTTATATTTATATAAAATAATATTTGTTTTTCCTAACAGATTCAGAATCAGAGCCAGCAGCGCCAGATACAGATGTACACGAAAATGAAACTACGAATTTAAATGAGACTAACAACATGGAAGAAACGCCGGTAAGTTAATACATGTATACCCAGGTTTTGACGCAAACTTATGAAGCCACAATCTAATCTGAGTAATTTAAGGAATCTTTTCATTTATAATGGTAAAGAAAAAAAGACAAGTAAAAAATGTGGGACTCTTCAAATAATAAATTAGTTAGCTACCGTCCGGTTATAGTGAAATATATTATTATTACTTTACAGGCAAAGACAAGTATCGAGTATGCCAACGTGCTTCGTGTGATGTCTGGACTGAATGACGAGATAAAGGCGCTGAGAGATCGTCTGAACACTACCTTAGCGGAGAACGAGAATCTCAGAGCGGTGAGAGACGAGCTGCTGGCCGTCCAGCCCGCGAAGAAGGAGGAAGCCGTGCCTATCGACCCCGAGGATGCCGTGGCCTATAGAGCGAAGATAGCCGAGTTGCAGGTGAGATATTGAAAGCCTGAATATCCATTAATATCCTATAAATGAATGTAAATTTCATATAAAATAATTGTATTAATTTAATTATTAAATATTATGTTCAAATAATCTGTTCGCCGATAACCTGTATTTGAACACAGTTAGTGCCTTTAAATGGCGACACGGCATACCACCTGTCACATCGTGTACTGACTATCTGGTCAACACGTGGTTTCGAGGTGTCCATAGAATTACTACCTTCGCAATGGCGAAGATGGAAACCTGAACCTCTACCTACCTACCCCGCAAGGGATAATGGTTGTGAATGCGTTTGTATGTTTTCTTTGTTTATGTTCAAATGAAACAAATGGGTGTGGTTACGTGATTTCTGCTTACATCTCTGTAGAGAAACGGGAGTGATGTGTATGTATGATAACTGTTTAACAGGTTTGACTTGTTTTAGAGCAATAACTGAATGAAGGAAAGTTTTAGCTTATACGAGTAATATTGTAGATAGTAAATTTAATTACAGATGATGATTATTCATTAATATTGTTCACTCACTCTCACTTTTGTATATGTGAAATCGTTGTAGTTTATTTGTACCAAATATAACTTATACAAGTGCAAGGTAATATCTCTTAGTATTATATATCTCTTAGTAGATTAGCTCTGCTACAACATTGTAAAAGAAAATTTATATACTTACGAATGTTCATTCCATAGTAGTCGATGAAATGTGTAATTAATGAAATTAATGTTTGGCAGGCACAACTCACGCGCACTACGGTGGCCGAGGAGTCGAATTTGGCGGAGATTCAACGACTGGCGTCTAACGCAGCCGAGATGCAGGCGGAGCTCGCATTCAGGCCAACGCGGGCGGATGTCGATGACCTCACCGCCGTCATCGGCACGCTCAACGCCGAGCTCAAGAGCAAGAAAGACGAACTGGCGAGAGTGAGCAAGGCGAGGGCGGAGACGACCGACAGCGCCACCGAGACCGACAATCTGCGCACAGAGGAACTAGACACCAAAAAGATATCGGCCGATATCGACGAAATGTTCAATATCGACTACGAGGACGAAGATGAAACGACCGATTCGGTATCGGAACCGACCAAGAAGGATGCCGTCAGTGATTCGGAGACCTTTCCTGTCACGGAAAGTTTGTATGTTCGAGTCAGTGATGAGATGCGGGTCAAGGAGACGCTGGCGAACGGCGCTATGCACGCGTTAGAGGAGGAACTGGTGCGCGTGAAGGAGAAGTGGGCGGAGGAATGCTCGGAGCGGGCGCTACTGCAGGCTCAGCTCGAGGAGATGAAAACTTCGAACTTATTCTCCAAGTTCCACATCCTTGTGTTCTTAGTGCCCTTCGTGGGGGTGTTCTGGTACTTTCTGATGATCCACTACGTTTCCTGATTCACGGCGACGTGGGACCCGCCCGGCTTCGTGCCGTAGTGGCCCTCGCACAAGTCGATGTACAAATTGGCTCCTATTGTGAATGGAATAGAGTGCGCTTCGGTACCTTTATAGAGTCTTCTATGTAATGAGCTTCTTGTCTAATGTGTATAGGTGAACAAAAGAACGAGAGGAATGGAATTTATTGATTTTTTAATACGTTATATTTATGTTATCATCGAAACGGTTTTGTTTATTTGATGATTGGCCCAAAGCTTAAATATTATGTTTGTTTTATTATTTATATGTAGTTGGAATTCACATCGGTTGTCTTTTTTATATGTACAAATTTATGGAGACGTTTGTGTGTACATTTGAGAGGAAATGCAAAGTTGTTCACAGTTTTAAGTTTGTAATGTGTCGTACACTGTTTGTTTTGAAACGTTGACGCTTGTGTGAATTCTTCTATACATATAATTATATGTTTTGTGTCCACGTGCAGTACGCGGTATCCTGTTTTTCCCAAAACTGGTCATTGGATACTGCTGGTTGGACTCCAGTATGAGATTTGTTTGCAAAGTGCCATTGAAATTTGAATAGCGTCTCTTTTTGTATATAATTATTTGGATGTATTTAGATGTCATGTAAAATCTCTTGTAATTAGTAATTTATATAAAATTGTTAGTGTAATGCCATAATAATAAACTAAATTTGTAAACTTTGGCCTAATGACTCTTGTCTGTCACGTAAGGGCTTCGTTGGAATTTAACGACGTATTCATCTATTTATTCTCTCTTTACGTAAGTTATGGAGCTGGGCGCTTAGCCGAACTAAGGTAGTGGGTGCTGCATTGAATGAATTTACGCGCTTTGTTACCACATCATGCAATAGGCATGAAGTACATATCATTATTAAAAATAAACATATCTTTCATTGATTGAATGAAATTTTGTCGGAAATAAAATTATATTTAGTTTATCAATATTTGTTGCTATTAATATTGTTGAATATATATAAAACATGATCATGATCTCGCAATGCTAAACAGCAATAATATCATACATTTATTACATAGTATGCTAACATGCTGTCACTTATATACTACACACACATACACATTACTTATATACTATTTCTTGATAGTTTATTTATTTGCTCTAACAGGAAATACATTCATAAAAACCTGTGTTAAGTACAATGAAACATGTATGTATAAGGTTCCAAATAGTCAGTTTGGGCTAAGCGTTCAGTTAGTTGCTCCTCGCGTGTGTTCAAAAGGTGTCAACCAGAGCTGATCGATTTCGCTTCTGCACATATCAGAATTAGGTTATTATTATTGAACGGTTTCAAAATTGTAAAATAATTACTGCAAACTGTCTTTAGAAGTTAGTTACAGGACCCGACGAGTATTACTTTCGATTCAATTTTCTTTTATAATAATCAATTAAATTTTGGTTTACTTTCAAGGGATATCGAAGGGTGTATTTTAGTAAAATGGTACTTGAAAACGTAACGTAACATCGCGCTATTTCATGTTTTTGCACTCATTTTAAAAACGTAAATAAGTTAAGTATTTTTAAAGGATGATTTGTTATATAATATGACATAATGTCAAATAAAAGTTCTGGAAATTACAATAGAAATCCAGTACTGGTAAAGGTAGTGCTTGTCGGGCGCTGTAGTTATACGTAGGTTCGGCTAACGTATTTTGCATTTTCTAGTCTTCGGAATCAAAAAGTTTTGTTGCTAACATTTATTGCAATGAATTTTACACGAAGTCCATTTTTATGTAGCATTTAAATTGTTTCTTGTTGATGAATTTCTTTTTGCAACGCTGCATTATGAAGTTGTGTTATTTGATTGCTGTGTATTTATCCGCGTATGTCGGTTTGGTCCATTTTGCATGGTTGCCGTAAGCTAGCTCTGTGATTTGATGGCCAATAGATAATTTTGTATAAAATTCTTGTAACTTAGCTAATAATTTAGATTTACTACCCTATAATATTACTGTAACATAACAGCATCGATGTCCACACTATATTTATTATTGTTTGTTGCACTGATTTTTGTTATAAGATATTTTATTTGGTTACAACACCGTCTTGTACATAAACTTGTTCTTTCTCTTCTGTTTAGTCGAATGTCAGGAGGTTTTATTCGATACTTCAATTTGTTATTATTCGATGTGGAGGTACTGATAAATTAAATGAAAATAATATTGATTTGTTTAAACAACTTGTGCTTTTTATTTCATATTTTATACTCTTCCAGTAATAAGTACTAAATATAACTATACAAAATAATATATTTATACAATTATGCTTCAATGAATCAGCAATTCTCATTACTATTGCTATTCTAGAATAATCGGGATTCCATTCTTTCTATTCGATTCTAGAATATAATAATCGACGAGTCAAAATTTTGAAAAATTAGGACATCGGGAAGCAGATTGAGAGAGTTTAATATAAAACAAAAAAATTCTGCTGCTGTGGCTGCATATGCAAGATTTGCAGAAAAGAAATGATAAATTATATGAGATCACCATTGCTACGAATTTAAGCGTTCCATGTTAATGAATGGTCAAAAGCATTCATTTATAATATAAATCGTAAGTTTGGTTTATAAAATGGCTATAAAGTACATTGAATTCAACCAATTCTATTTCGAATTTCTTTCAATGCCGTCGGAAGAGTAGGCATAAATTCGATGGAACGATTTTATATCTATCTATTAAGACATTTTATATACGTATCTAAAGGCTGATTTACTGGCAGAAATTATTATGATTCACAAAACCTTTGTTAAGTTATCAACGATGTAATGAAATCACGTTGATATGGTAACTAATTGTAAAACTAATTCCGCGTACGTACGTGACAAAATAGATTCTCTAAAGCCATTCTTTTGGGCATAATAATGAATGTAAATGCAAATGATAGAGTGCGGGGTGACGTCAACCGGTACTCGAACACATGTTTTGCCAACTGGCGTCATCGTCGATCATGCTCGTGACAAGGAGGCTTGAGAGGGACTTGTAAAAAATATCTCCAATCGATTTGAGAGCTTGCACATCTATACCGATACATGGCCAATATCATACTTCTTACTTCTTGCGTATATTAAGGTCTTTGGTCCGACCACACACCTAATGGAACCTCAAGTAAGCAGATCTTCAAATATATCGACCACAGCTATTAACAAAGTGGGATCTACATTTTTCCGATTTTCGGTTTATTGCATCAAAGGCCTTAAAATTACATTATCTACAACCCCACAAAAAATTATTATCCTAAAGTAAACAGTTTTTGTTTTTTGAGGTTAACAAAGCTGGATCTATTCATTCTGCACGGGTAATAATGTTGCAGAATATCTTACGATTTTATTAACGGGGCGTGGGAGGGGTATAGACGCGTGCGCGCGCGGGGGATCTGCCATATCGCACCTTATTATTGGGCCATTATAATAAATTTATTAATTATGTGAGACCGGGTCATATCACGATAAATTTATAAAGATATCTGATTACCTTTATTTTGCCCGATGACAAATTTTTTCCGACAACAATGAAGTATGTGGCACATCCAACAAAGAATTGCCATCAAATTCCGCGGAATATTGTGGGTTGTGCCACATGCGACCAAATCCAGAAGTAGAAGTTCCGATAATATTGATGCATGTGCCACATCCGACCAAAACGAGAACTTAAAGTTTCGGTAATAATGATGGATGTGCCATATCCAACAAAATCTATGTCATAGGTAGCAGCTAAGAATGTTGTATGTGCATTTTAACACATTTGTAGTTATTATTTTTTTTAAATACATACAACACCACTTACAGTTATTAAAATAAATATACTTTACCAAATTTGGTTGAGATACATTGACTTTTGTTCATTTTATACACATTCCAAACTTTAAACGGCCGTCCTGTAAAGTAGCCATTTTGCAGATGCAACATTGTTAATAGCTGCGGTCGATATTTTTATTGACATGTATCACCTATACTGAAAATCGGTTCAGGTTCAGGTTTAAATCGAAGGTCTGAGATAGTGCTGAAAATTCCGTTGCCCACAATTTTAGTAGATCATTAGAATAAGAAAAACACTAAATAGAATTAAATAATATATTTATATAATATATTAGAATTAAATAATTTAAGTACATTTAGTTTTTTTGGCCGAGTAATGAAATTATTTCAATACCTGTCACTCCACTGAAACGATTCTATAAGTTATTTTTTACAAGCTTTATAGAAATTTTTTATAACTGCGTAACACACAAGTAAATTGTTTTCTTCAATATTATCACTACTATGAAAGTAGATTTCAACTAACACTTACTAAATTAACTCTCAAATTCTTATTATAAATAGCAAGGAAAAATGTTATATAAACATCGTATACAAAAATATTAATTAAATTCTCAATAACAACTTTCTGCTAAACATATATGAATTACTACACCTATATATTATTGTAGAGCAATAAAAGGAATATAACAAAATGTTGCTATAATATAGTAAAGTTTCTTTCACTACGAATGTACCAATAAGTAGGCCTATTTCATCGCTAATTTGCGATACATCATACATTTATCATGATGTTAATCTTTTTGCATTCGAATACATAGATAAAGGTGTTTTATTATTACTTATTTTGTGCAGTTTTAATCAGTAGTAAAAAGTAAATTAAAAAACAATTAACACATGGAACGGGAACGTATTTGTACTCAACGAGATAAAATATAATAAATTATTACAATACATTATAATAGTATAATATAGTATTAATTTGGTACTAATAAATTCATTGTACATTCATTTTAAGCTCTCTTAAAAGTTTTTCCTTGCATATACAGTTTTAATAAATACTACGTATTTTTCAATTTTCAATCTATAGTTGATATTTCAAATAAAATCTTATACATTTACTTCTTAATAGCAATAATCATTAGTTTTTATTAAACTGCGATTAATAACAAGTGTTTTAATTTATAATGAATAATCTTGCAATTGTAGTAGGAAAAATTTAAAATAGGTAGTGTCAAATATCATATGAAATGCTACACTTAAACTAGGCTACAATACAAAACAAACACAATCAGCACTGTTATTTCATATGCGTATAATGAACTAACAAAATATGAGTTATACATATAAAATTGTAAAATTACTATGATTAAAATATTAAGTAACTTTACCGCTCTTCATATTTATCTTCATATAATTCGGAACAATAATTATTACAAATTTTACTTCAATTTATCTTCTTAGGAATCCAGTGATTTTTCTGCATTTTAGTTTCTTCTGAACGTAGAAATCGTATAAGCGATACAAACGGACGAAGATCCCACCGACCCGTCAATACCGGCCGACATGGGAATTTCGTCCGGGCGTAGCACTTGATACTAAAAAATATTCTTCTCTTCGTAGACTTTGTTCTTCTTAAATGTTTTCAAAATAATTTCACGGGCTCACAATTCAACAACCTGTAAATATAAAAGGACAAATATGTGAAAGTATTTGTAACTATACATGAATAAAAACCTATAAACAAGCTTTTTACGTTCCAACGTTTGTCAATATAACACTAAAATAAAGCTCTACTTTAGAAATAATAAGGTATTAGAAAAAGGCGCGGAAATCGTTTTCCGTGTGCTGGTGCGCGCGAGTGGCAGCGAGAAAGATGAGTCCGCGCCGCTGGTCGAGCCGAGTGTAGCGTCGCCGCGGCGGCCGCCCGGTGAACGAACTCACCTTGACAAATGCACCATTTGGCATTGTTCGCGGGAAAACCGACGGCCTTGCGCCCCGCGGCCAATCACACGCGCTCGCGCCAAAGCCTCGGCCCGTTTTGGCGGGAGACGCCCGCCTCGCTTTGGCGCGCTTGTCTCGGCGCAGGCGGCGGCGCCACCGACACATTTCGCTTCAGACGACCGCCACACTCATTATTTACGATCCGCACCGCAGCTCACTGCTATGCTGTCCTACAATCTTGCTGATTGACATGACTGAAAAGTTTTGTGATTGCCAAACTAAAGAGACATAACAAAGAAACCATTGATTAACAGTTTATAGTTCTAAAGATTTTCTAAAACTAATTTTTAAAGACTTTTATTTAATCACAATTTCAATTAGCTTGATTTTCTGATTCAGGCTTATCATTATATAACAATATGCTAAATACCTTTTTCACATGTATACCAAGAGTACAGTTTCTATGTGCTCAATAACTTTATACCTGGCAACCGGGTTCTATAATATCGTAGCTAAATGGTGATTTTAGTTGCCCAATCTCTACAGGAAAAACTTTTTTAAAATCCGTGTTGCAATTGTACGATTGCAATTAAATCTTGTAATTGTTGGCAGATTAGAAACAGTATTAGTCGTTACCAAGGCGGGAAAAAGTCGAGCGGTGTCGAATCGTGTCTCGTGTAATGGCGGATGCAGCGCGTTACGTCATCCGTGACTCGCGATTAGGCGGCTTTGGATAATTACCGCTTACTTTGTACAGAGATAGGCCGTTCACTGTTTAGATCATTGTAGAGACATCCATACTCAGAGATATATTTGCGAAGTAGCTACGTAGACTTAACTTAGTTAAGGTAAGATGCCACGTATGTATTATGGATAATTTGTAGAAATATTGTGAAAACTAATGCAACATGTCTGGTGTCATTTCGCTAAATAATATAAATATTTTTAAAGAAACAAGGTCTTTGATATGTAACATAATGTAGAAGTAAATGATATTTAATGTTTAAAAAAAAAGAAACATTAAAAAAAGAATGAGAATGAGGCTAAATATAACCCTATGCATTAAGTGACTTCTGATACTAGTTACTTCTTCTTTTTATATATTATTTTTTATAAATTGTTTCATTAATAGACATAAACTAATACATAGCTTAGGTATGCACTGCAAAGCTGTACGTTAACGGGTTTTGATATCATCGGTTCCATTGAAACGTTCGCCACGTGGGCGGGTGCACGTTTTGCCAAAATTACATGTAAATTAAGCCCACGCTTGCGAACGGTCATTCTGCTCTCCTTCGGTATTTTTATGCCACAGTAATTACGATAATTAACCAGCAACATTCCTGACTTATTTTTGATGGATGTACGTGTTTTTTGTACGAAATGCAGTCATTGGAAAAGAGTTTTTGCTTATTTGGTATAGTTGTTCAAGTACAATTATTTGTTTTAAATTCTGTATGTTGTTATTATCCGAAGTATTGTTTAATATTATAGGTAATATGTGACAACTCTTACGAGGAAATTAACATAACATGCAGAGTTTTAATTTAACTTCTTTTGGATAAAAGCATCATAAAACCCCTTTCACATTTATAAAAAACTTATTTATTTATCCGAAAGAATGTATCCTACTACTCATATATTAATAAATAATATATTCTTAAAAATATTAGACGGGATTGATCTCCTACATCGGTAATATTAATGGGGTAAAATTAATTCGTAGCACTATTGCGAAAAGGACTACGTAATCTCTCCCGGGCATAATCCTTACGTAGCGAATTCGTAGCACTAACCAAACCCGGGGAAAATTTGGTATTTTTGTTATTTAATTTATTTTTATTCGTGTCAAATAATAGTTTATAATATTACAGATGAATATTTTGCTCATAATAAGCAATAGTTATGAAATTTCAAACTATATGCAATTAGAGTTAAAATTGACGTACAATTATGCTGTATTAGCTTTAATTGCTTAATTTATAAATGTTTCTTTTACATATGCATTCAGCGAACCTCATTACGATTCATAAGCACACAGAGTACATAATATGTAAAGTATAAGCACGTATTCACACATGCATGCAAAGTGTTTTTTGTTGCCCTGGGTAATCGTGTTTCAGGGTATAATTTAACAAAAGTATATTTATATCCTGATATGTTTTTTATCGCATTGCATTAATCAAAGTCTCAGAGCGCAATTTTGACGAGGGTCTCTGCCTTATAAGCCACGGAATGTTTAATGTTTTATTTGATATATTATTTATATGCACTCAATAATTATGCCTTCGAGAAATAGTGGGTGGTTGTTTTGAGTTTTTTTTAAACACAAATAAGCGTTAGTTTCGTGGAAAGAATCATTAGCGAATAAAAAACTAAATATATTATAATCCCTCGCTTAAAATTGAGTATGACATGTCTAGGGGTATTTTCCTGGGCAAGTGAAAGAGGTATTTTAAGATATCAATGTCGTGTACGAGGCTTAATCTACTGTCGTATACATACTACTTTTTGAAAACCCTGCTCTTGGGTTTTTACTAATATTTACTTCATACGATAGATTTTTCACTATACTTTGCATGTGACAGATTTTTCACAATACTTTGTGTTTTACAAAACCTATTTTTTTTAAGGACGTAATTGTACTTATATTTATTAAACATAAATAATATAATAAGTTAATTAATATACTTTATTATTTACCTTTGCACCCATGCATTTGTTTGGCATGCATAAATTATTAATAAAAAGGTTCAATTGTTACAATGAAGTAAAAGAAACACAAGTTATTGCTCAGTTAGTAATAATTCCAACTATTTACTTGTAGGTTTAACAATAGAAGTACGTACTCGTTGAATTTTTAAGCTGGCAAAACATTCTCATAATAGGTGTATGACATAATTTCGAGGCATTGTTCTGTTGTATGATAACGCGATTTCCCTGAATTTTCTACTAACGATTTTATACATTTATATAATTCTATTGATTATAATATGAGGATATATTGCATACTTCCGGATTTATTTTGTAATTGCGGTTTTTTTTGGTAGTTTTTTTTAAATGTACATAATTACTTTCACGATCAATCACAATTAGCATTATAGCATTTTTACAGGTTTCCTATTCTATTCAACATTAACACCATATAACACTTGATTATAGCAACAATATATAGAGAATTTGTATTTTTTTTAATTCAGCAAGATGGTAGATAGTATATCGATAAACTAATATGGACCAAAGCATTGAACGTTCAAACCATAAAGACTTATCACAAGCTGTTCTAATGAGGTAGTTAGATAATACTACAAAAAAGAAACTGTCCTTTACTCCGACATGCATTACAAATAAGTCTCAGACTAGCTAATGGCAAAATCCTTATGTATTCAGCTCTAAAGCTCTTTGTCGCTTCTTGCATATATTTTGATACATTCTTATTCAGCGTGGTTCAATCTATTTTTTTTTGTAAATTATGGACATCATGTATATTATGTATAAAGATTTTTGTAACAAACCAACATGCCGCTCTGCTGACGTGCGGCCACGTGTTCTGGTGTTGCCAGTTAAAAATATTGCAGTCATTGACATGAGTACGTTGGCATTAATCATGTTATCACATGTCACAGGCTCATTAGGACATGTGGCATTAACATTACATTTATTTAAAACTTTTTAAAGTAGACAGTGCAATAAGAGGTTAAATGATAATTAAGAGTTTTAATACTCTTCAAACTAAATTATTGTTATGAAATTTAGAGATAATGGCTTGAGTGATGTTTATGATTAAGGTACATTATATTGCATACCTTAATATTCATATAAATATCCCTCCTTTTTAAATAAATGTGAATATTTGCTTTCCTTTTGCATTTCATGAACTGTTTTACCGTGTGCATTAATTATAGAAAATTAATATATAAAACGTTAATGTTGTACCCATAGTTTATATATTTTATTAATTAACTTCTTCTAACGAATCCTTATAAAAATTCACGTCGCACTCAACGTTAACAGCTAATATGGTCAGGTCCTTCCGTTTGATAATATGAATGACTAAATAAGCCAGTTTGTATTCGTATGGAGAACTACGTATGACTAACTAATCACGAGGAATAGTGGTTTCACTTTTGTATTTTTGCACAACATAGAATTAAACACTTTAACTAAACTGTTAGATAATTATTATCGTAAAGCAATACACAAAATAGGTTATTTTTGTTTTAGAAGATCAAATACAAGAATACTTGGATATACACGCTACACAATATAACAATGTCTTTAAATAAGAAAGAAATTTTATTCATGCTACAAAATGCATGCACCAATATACAATACAATTTATTAACTATAAACAAATGCGTTAACAGTATTATGTCAAATATAGACACATAAAAAGAATTTCAATTTGAAAACAGAATAGAAATGCCTAATAAGGCCCAATAAATTCCTCACTTTCAACATTCAAATTTTAGTAAGTAATTGCCACGCGATAAGAACGATAAAAATAGATTCAAACAACGCGTGTGAGCGTTTGTCTTGAATTTGTGTGTTATGTGTGTGCGTATAGTTATAAAGGTGAATTTTCTTCGTGTGAATGTATGTGGGTGAGGTCATGTTAAACTCAATTGCTAACCAAGCCCGGTAATGGCGCTGTCACGTGTTACGTCATCATCAGCTGTGATGATTCGCCGCCATCTTTGAAACGGTCTGGCGGGAAAACTATTTATTTACAATCTTGTAAGTATCAGATACAAACATACTTTCAAAACAAAGATTTATCTTTACAAAAGATTAATTGCAAAATGGTTTACGACTGAATTTCCTAAACTTAATTTTCCACCATATTGTCCAAAATAATTCCATTACAAGAGCATAAGACAAGTAACATTTATAATGCATTATACATTGGCAATTCATGCCTTATAGAAACATGAATAAACATACAATAAAATTGAATGGTAATGTAAAACAGTTAAGCAACAGTTTAACTATTTTCACAGGCAATCAATACGTTGGAAAATTACGTATTACCCACAGCAACTAGTTGTAAGAACCTTGATACAGCTGACATAGATTTCCACGTGCCTCTAGTACAGGCACACGTAAGCCGTATATTTGATGCCCATTATTGTATTGGTTTAAACAGGTACGACTACTTACATTAACTTTCCCTAGGTGGCGTAAGTAGAGATCACGGAACTACATATTCGCGTCCGAGAATAACTTAATCAATTCGTTAGATTAGACTTTGATTCATAATGGTGGTTGTAATACGACATAATTATGAAACTGAAGAACGTGAAATTAGATGTAATTAATGACTGTGTTTCGTAAATAAGCGAAATTTAAATGAAGCAAAAATGGTTTTTTGTGAACCGTTTAATGTGTTAAAAACGTAATCTATATATCTACCTAGAGTGGTCAAAATCTTTCTTTTAATGTCATAATATTTTATCAAGTTTAGTTACAAAATATCTTACGCTTAGATGATGAATTGCAGATAAGGATCCCACTTGTCAAACATATTTATGTGAATTAATATTGATATGTTTTTTGCAACGCATCCCGTCGCTATAGCAACAGAATATATCTCCGCCCAGTTAGCAACTGACTGACAGCAGCTTTTTCCAAAATAATTTTTAATTGCAGGCGAACGCCGCCGCGCTATGTGGACACACTTCGTTAACTTTCCACCGTCTTATAAATTTAATTAACAATGTGTTATTAACTTTGGCATTCGCTTTTTCTGTGGGTATAATGTGTTCTGTCTCGTGTTCTATTGCTTTCGTAAGACGATTATTTATTTTTATTTTAATATAGACTTGTGTACACAGACATTGCGCAAAAAGTCAAAGAAGGGTAGTTTAAATTGTAATTTGTTTAATTAAACAAAAAAAACTAAGCAAGAAAAGATTTCTTATGTCTAAAAAGAAAATCTACGACATCCTCTTAAACTTTTAAATAAAAAATCTTTTAAATTGACAATGACACTACAAAAGAAAGCTTTCATCTGCTTTCCCTGTTGTTGTGAATCCCGCGTCTTTGAGAGAACATGACGTGTCCCAATGACGTGCTCATCCCACGGCCTGTGCTCCACTGAATCATGCGAACATTGCGCGACTTGGTGCTGGTTCACGTCTAATTCCAAACGCTACGTAGCGAACTCAGGTTTTACGGCAAATTCCAAAGTGATTAGAATACCTAGACGGAAATTACATTCCTGTAGTCTTTAGTATTTTGTGAGACAGCAAGGGATGGGAAAATAAAGCTATTTTACAAGTTGAACGTAGAAATATTGAGAACAGATTTAAAAAGTGTTATATTCATAAATTGATATAATGTCATAAATGCATATAGATAAACTATTTTCGTTTTGAATTACTTTAGAGATTTTTTTTTACTTATAGGACCTTACGCTATCATATGTATGTGATACTTTTACCTTTATTAAAAGACTTACGGAAAGTTGCCAATTAGGTTATATTTATTTTTGTTTTCATTTCTGAATGCAGCTACATTTTGTTCAATGGCTTGCCTGGCAACACTTTGTTCAAATGCAATACTTGAAACGCTAAATGTGTGACTTGGCATGATACATAAAATAAAACTGGCTTGACTAGAAGCTCAGTGATTTGCAACCTATTCGGCAAACAAGAATGTGACTCATATCCACTCAGGAATAACCTATTCCGTTCACGGCCTTAACTGTAACTGCACGAAAACGACAGAGTATATGTTCTGAATATTTATTTAAAAGAAATACTACCGTTTGAAGACACTGGACTATCTAGAGAAAAAAAATTAAAAATATGTTAAAATTAGATTATTATTTCATGAAAAATTAACTGATATGTCAAAATTATTAAATTTTTGTTTATTAGTACTTATTACAAAAAAGTGTATTGATTTTATATCGTAATTTAATACCTAAGACTTGCACTATAACTTATAGGGTACACAAGGAATTGTTGTATAGTTTTAGGTAGTATTATATTAGCTGTGGTTTTAGTATAATGATAAGCAGCGATGAGTAAGAGTTTTGCATGGCACAATACCATTACCATTACCATTAGTATTTTTTATCTGAGGAGTCTAAATTCTTAAGTCAATTTCAACCTTTTAATTGGTATATGAAAGCGAATAACATAAAAGTTTGGACTAATGTAATAGTCACAAAATGTAACGTAATTATACAATATTTCAAGTACTCGATTGTGTGGTGTACCTATATCTATTTTAACACTTTGGCCTATTCCGATGACCAAAGAAGTATCTTTACTTTCTTTTAGAAATACTGTTGCCATAGACACCAGTAATTATGATTCTGTGATATAGATTATTCCATGTAAAGGAAGTAAGCATCGTTATTGTATGCTTTGAATTTGTATGGTAAAATATATGAAAAAGTGTTTTACAGTATTTTTGGAAATCCTTTGGGCTTTAAAATATTGAAAATATATACATAAGTGACATTTAATTAAATAAGATGACGTGCATGATGCAATGGCTAGGACATAAACAATTCCTAAAATAAAAAAAATGGGAATTTCTCTACCTGAAATAATTCGTGCCTAAACTCTGCCTACACAACGAATGTATACGTAGGTATTGCAACGTCGGCTTTACATTACACGCCTTCAACAGTGCATATTCACTTATCAGCAATTGATGTATTGCATAACAATTTTCACGTTTCCGAGCCATCCGGCTGCACTCCAAACGAGTACACAAAGGTGTTCGTACAAGTCCTGACACGACGATTCTTGCTCCGCGCTCGCGGCCGGATAGAGACCTCGTGATAACCTCAAATCACTTACTAGTCTGTGAGTTTTTCCCGCCCGATCACTGTTGCTAAGCACACCGCTCAGGGGACTTTCGAAAGTCGAACTCTGTTTGAACAAATGGCATCCAATGAATGCGCGATTACGCCTTTGTGACTCCGATAAATACTTTTTGATAATCTGATATTTAACAACAAAAAATGATGGATAATGAAAATAAGAATCGCTACAAAGAAGCCGTTCGTAATGAGTCTAACCGTGTGACAGTGCCGTATTATCATGAGGAAAAAATGTTATCTATCTATGCCTAGCGTATATGTCCTAGCTAGAAAATGGCACTTATCGCAGACGATGTCACAAAGTTCATCGCTCAGCGCACAATCGCTCCATGCGAGACATGACGTCACGTGCGCCGGCGCAAGGTGTCAACCTCTGGAATCATACTGATGTGCACTTGATAAGGGATTCGCCGGCTTCCCATCGATTATTCGCATATGTCACGTATCAACTTCTGACAGGTCCGAATGTTGTTGTAGATGTATTTATGTATGAGAATCTAATTGGCACCTCAGTCAATCTTGTACGATGGCAGAATTTGAATATAGGCTTATATTGTTTCCACGCAGGTACCTGATTATGTATGGTGACAGGTACTTTTATTTTCTAATGAATAATGCATAGGCAGACAAAGTTGTAAAATTCTAGTTTTATGCTATTGTGTACAAAACTAATTACTTGTAACGAAATGAACGGCCGCCAGAGATTTCCATCTCACTGCTCTGTAGCATCATCAAACTCAATATGCTTTATCACTGATAAGACTTATATAATCTTAGCATCTCTGGATCCCCTCTAAAACCTTACCTTTTCATGAACATCCAATCTTACGGAGCACATTCACACACTTATTGGTTTATTTCACTTTTTTATACAGGGGGTAGTTTTTTGACAACCCAGCTGTCATTTCTCCAAATACGTGTCAAGATGAAAGCGTTCCCAAATATTGTTTGTTTTGACAATCAGGCGGCGGTATGGCCTATCAGTCGTCGATACAAGTGACACGGTAGGTTGTGAATGTGGTGGCACACGTCCGCTCAGTGTGCAGTCTGTCGCGGAACTGATTGCGTCTGCGATCCATTTGGGTCACTGCCATGAGGTGGAGGGGCGGCGCTTAGTCGCTCTGAAATTTATTGGTGACTTGCGAATACTTTTCATCATCGCCTTTTCTTTGCTCCGTGCAGCGATGCGCTGGCGCGAGGTAGGCCCATTTGAACGCCGACGGCGGGCTTACTACCGGATGTAACAGTGCCTATAAACGTACCGATTACGGGTAGCTGAACCGCTCAAGGTTTTTTCCCAAATGATTTTTTCTGTTTCATCTAAATGTGATATTAAGGGTTAATTATAATATTAAAAAAGATACACTTGTAAACTATAGTAAACTTTAACCTAAAGCATTTAATTATTTACTGTCAAATCCTTTCATAGAAAAAAGAAGGTTAACAAAATAATAATGTTTACATACATAGTCAGTAAACTGTATTATGTATGAATATCTGCAATTCGCATGCTACGGTCCACACGTGTAGCATTCACCAATTCACCATACATGAATTGCACGCTGCTACGAACCCGGGCACGCTACGGGAGCTACGGGAAGTTCTCGCGATATTGGGTGCGAAATTCACCATGAATTTGCGAGGGAACAACTTAGTAGAGACAGTTAAGTTATGCAATTTATTAATTAGTGGATATTATTGTACTGTTTTACTTTGGTAAATAAAAATTCTTTCCAAAATCATTAAATAAATATAAATTTGTTTATATATAGTACAACATTTTTATATCATACATGCTCAGAAATAAAACAGTTCATTCATTCTGCTCTAGTAATTTCACTTTAGAGTAAAAAATATTCAAATTAATATTCGTTTCCTAACCTACTCAAAATTTTCCATTCGATCTATTAGATAGAAGGTTCCTGCCATAATTTGGTAATTACGTTAGTCAATCGATTCACCATCACCTGTGTCTATTTGAAGATTACACTTAACATGAGGATTAGATAACAGAAGCTTGAAAACCCATACTCACTTTTTGCGAAATATGTCGTTATAAATTTATCCTTTGTGGTAATAAATCAAAATAATATTTAAATAAATAAAGTTGAAAATAAACTGATAATTATAAATTAAAATCTTAAAGCTAAATATATTTACAAATAAAATACAAGGATAATCTAGTCTTCGATGGTCTGGAATCTTTCAATACGGTAAACTTCTTTAGTCACCTGTACATACGTATTAAAAACTACATACGTATAACCAGATTTATTCACGCCTTTATCTCCCAACCGGATAGGTAGAGTAGAGACTATCGATCATTATCTTGAACGATCCTGACAAATCTCCATTAAATATACGTTTGTACGAGACTATCAGTGAATTGTTACACTGTAGATCATAAAAACTAACGTTTTATTGCGCCTGCTTTTTAGTATTTGAATAATAATAACAATCGTTTATTAAAAAATAAAGACCTATATTTTGTGTTAAATCATTTTTTTAATATAACAATTATAACAAACTAAACCACACAATCCATAAAACACACAAATAAAGCCCAACGCACACCATGTCGAATGTAATTGTAACATAACTTTTAAGCGTATTGGTACAGTTACAATGTCGGAACCGCTGATACAGTGTAACTCGTTCATTAATGGCGCCGCATGGTCTGGCTCATGGCTTTGCGATGGCGTCTCGACAACATGGAGTGGTTCTCAAACGTTATTGAAGAAAATAATATGTAAGAGTTGTATATTGTTTCGGTAATAAATATGGAGCAAAATAATCATAAGGTAAGGAAGTGTTATTTGATTTAAATCTTTGATATGTTTATAAAAAAATAAAATACATAACGGTTATATTTTGTATAAATTTAGAGCGAATCCATCATAGGGTAAGATTAAATTGTTAGGAATCTAGATATTTTAACAATTAAAATATATGGGTGTGATTGTTTAGTAATGTTTTATTTTCTGTTGTAGTATCGTATTGAAACGGTATTACATTATTATAAATTCGATTGTATTATGATGCACCTGTTCTTAATAAAACACATACGTTGTGCAGTAATAAAAATAAATATTTTCACGGCTAAGAATGTATTCATGCAAGATTACAGGTTTTTAGTTCATACTATTAATATAACTTTTCATCTTGTTTTCTATTCACACGATTTCATCTTACAAAAATTAATGATAAACAAAATGTCTAATTTATCATTTCTAATCATAATTTTCAGGTTCATTCGAATTGGCATGAAAAATATACTAAATCAAATTTTTCGTACAATATTTGATCGTATAAAATACCAGCATTACTATAGGCAAAATCATATCACGTCAGCCAATAATAAATACAGTTTGAGAACCTCTGCTTCCCGATGGCGTCTCTGAGTGAAAGTAAACCTTCTCAAACGAGTGCCGCGCACTAATTACACCAGTGCACTTGCGTACAACAAGTGTACAACAGTGCATCGTTCTAAAATTAGATTAGTATACTTCCAAAAGTTCATAGTTCAATTGTCCATTATGGAAATATACTAATTAAATCAATTAAAATATCTTATGTTTTTTTATATATTTCTTCGTGTATTGAATGTCTATTAGGTGATTTATCGATATGAATATATTTTTTTTTCAATTATTTTTTTCGAATATTTAAGTGTCTAGAGATCGCGCCACATACGGTGGCAGTTGGAGGCGTCGCCACAGTCGCGTAATTCAGTGTTACCAGTAAACACGCCAAAACTAGCACTCACTGTGCCATACGGCTCGAAACATTATAGGTTTCATTTGTAACGATCTTTGGTTGCAGAGCTATAAACTCAAATAAAACAAATTAATATATCAAAGTCAAAATATGTTTATTAAACTATTTCAAACATGATTAATAATTAACGGGACTTATCCTTCTTATTATATATTACATATATTATGTGTTCCTTCACTCTGTCCGCAATAGACCGTTTAGTCTGTTCGACGTAGGATTTCCCACAGCTGCAATCAATCTTATACACACCCTTATATCTTATATCATGAGTATAAATCGCGAATCTCTTAAAACTATTATTTCAAACATGGCACTGAGCATTGTCTTTACATATTTTTTACCGAGGTTAGATCAGCGGAGACCCTAGCTTGGAGAAGAACTAACAAGAAACTCCGGAAATCAATTTATTATAATCACCCTTAACAAACATAAAAATTACAAAGAGTGGGCAAAAAACACAACGCTGGTAATACTAAATTTACCTTTCATACAAAATAACACGCAATGGCGGAAACGTCAAATTTAGTTCCAAGTTTGGCTACTGCCACCGTATGTGGCGGGTACTCTACTAAGTTAGGGTTCCTAATCCAAAAACATATGACATATTATAGATGTATAAATTGTGTTATATCAAAGTAAACTTTTGTGTGGGACAAAGACAAACGTGGTGTAATTATAACCTCATAGATTATTATATTATATTCTGTGCTCATAGTATACGCTCATTCTTTAGTATAAACCACTGAAGTAAAGTTTAGCACTTTTATATCGTTTAACATAGACACACGCATGACGACCACTGTTCCTTTTGGGGTAGTCAGAGATGTGTCCTGCTTTGACATGGTATATTTTTTGTTTACATTGCGTTGAAACTTTTTTAGACAGTGTAACATATAACAGATAAATAATGACCATACCACCATATACAGGCCATCATTATGACCTAACCTAAAAAATGGATAATATATAAAAAGACCTCCATTTGAAGCTTTTATGTTTATTTTGGTAAACAACAATAAACTAGGAGATAATATCATGTCCCTGAGGTTCTGTTTGAAAGAGATTAAAGGACTTAACGTACATATATTTATGTATCAATAAACCCTTCTTTAACGCTCTGAAACCATTAAAGATTTTTCTTATCATAAACCTATTGAACTAAGACAATAAATTCATCAAATTACCATTATGATAATCCAGTAGTTGCCACGTCAGAGGTGCATGGTAGAGCCAAAGCTGCTCAGTGGGAAAGAATGCGCTATTCAATGCTCAGCGAGGAATGCGGTAAGACTGCTTAACGGTGTCTATGCACCTTCACGAACTGGGAACAGCTGATTTTGACACTTCTTTCCGTGGTACACTCTTTGATAGATTGGGGAATAATATGGCTGGTAATGAACTATGGAATTACATAGTTAAATGAGGTAAAAAATGACTTGAATTGTTATTAAGATTTATTAGTCGTTAAAATTGTAAAATCTTCCGTCTGGGAAGTAAAAAAGTGCTAACTAGCTACCGTTCTTCCCGGTATGTTGTAGGAGGCGACTAAGGGACTAGAGGTAAATAAGATCAATTGGGCAATGGACTAGCAACCTGTCAGCAATATTCCATATAACATTGTAACCTCATTGAACGAATATTATGCTAAAAAGTGACCTAGGATATATTATCGTGTATGCGAGCTTCTATCCACCTCGAAAGGAATGAAGGGAATATATGGATGTATGTAAAATTGTCTCGCTTTTTTGAGTAGATTGACTGTTAACTATTTGATGGTCTACTCTCCTCTTTTACCTAATTAGAACTGTAATTATAATATTAATGGTGTCTGAGGATATTTTTGTTGATTTGAGCATATATAGGTGTGATAAAAAATGCAATGCTTTTAATATTTGGACATTTCAAGTCATACATCTACTTGAAATGAACTTGCTCAATATCTATCAAAAGTGTAGACCACCACCAGGAAATAGACGTGTCATAACGCTGAGTAAGTAATCACAATGTATGACACTGAATGACACATCCGTGAGGTCACGTGATTTTTCTAAACGAATCCTATTTTTTTCCCTGGTGTCTTTAGTACCATTGGTCTATACCATTAACGGTACAATGGACACTACTGTGGGTCCTTAGTACCATCAATGGTATTACCGACCCTAGTACGTGTCGCTCGTACCGTTATATACATATTCATACAGATGCAATGAACCAATGAACATTTTTGGATTTTTTTACATTATCTTAGGCTAAATACAACGTTATTATAAAAGAAAAATTCAATATACGAAAGTATTTATGTAGTTTAAAACAGACCCCAATATACTTATAACTATTCCTAACACACTTTAGCTCTTTCACACATTATTCACCTTACCTCAATTACTTCATTAACGCAGACAGTCTATTTTGATTGTTTATTTACTATTGTAAGCACATCAAATTGTTAAGACAAATTATACAAGTTTTATGAATATGGTATAGTTACACAAATTATAAATAATTTATATTCATCGGCGCTCATCATTACTACTATAAGTTAAAAATTTTAACAATCTGTCTCACTAGTCTAACGGGAATCATATGCTACATATGTGTGAAAATAATAATTATTGATATCGTAATCCTAATTCACGCTACAAAGTGACCTAGGATATATTATTGTATATGTATGTAAAGTTATAAAAATGTATTAATTCTATTTAACTAGTATATGAGTCTAGTAAGTATACAGGAACTATGTGTGAAAAAAGTAATTACTGGAATCTGTGATATAAATAGCCATAGTATCTCTGGTTACGTTTAATTTGTTAATTAGTTTGTTTATTTAATCCTTCTAATATTCTTTTAATTATTTATTTTTCATTAATAAATGTCATGTGCTAGTCTGGGACGTATAAAGAATGTTAACTAGCTGCCGTTCCTGCGTGTCGTTGGAAGCGACTAAGGGACAAGGGGTTTATGGAATATTTACCACTATAAATAGAATCTACTTGGTGATGGGATAACAACCTGTCACCAGTATTCCATTATGAGATCGCAACCCTAATGTACATGCTAAAAAGTGACCTAGGATTATATTTACGAGGTTTTATCCACCCCGAATGAGATTAAAGAACGTGAATGTATGTATTTTGCATTAAAATGTAGTTTATTATTATTATTCTATTATTTTCATTACTCATTTTCTAAGTTATAGAAATATTTATTTAATCGTTGGTTAATAAATCGACTTAGTCATTAAATTCATTAAAGTATAGTGATAAATTTAAAATCCTTTTAATTATTCTGGTATCAATGAAAACCTATGAAATGAATTTTATGAGGAATTTAATGATTAAAAGATAAAATATTTATACACTATGTAATGCTTTGGGCTTCTACATATCACTAGTTTTAAACTTTTAAACTTTGAAGTAGAGTATTAAACTATTTTAAAAGGTTACTAGTTACCAATCTCTATAGTTACCAAGAAAAACAGTAAAAAAATGTTATTATTATATTTTACTATGTTATTGATTTGTTACTATGTCAAATTTAACAACTTATAAAAAAATAATTAGCACATTTTGTAAATATTTCTTAATTATTATATAAACAAAGAAAATAGGTTCTTTGTTTATTGACAGTAATTTTGAGAATTGATTAAAATTGACTTTATCAAGGATTTAATCGGTTAGGTAGAGATAAGAAATGTTATAGTTTGATTGCAACATAATTTGGGCCTAAATATTGTACATAGATTGTATACAATAATGAATAAGTAAATAAATAAATAGATAGATATTATGTGTACCTTTTATTTACATAAATATTGTAAGATATATATAATAAATTTAAAATTTATTTCTCCTAATGCAAATATTACTGGGACAAAAAATACACAATATCTTATAAATATTTATATGACACCTATATCCATATTAATTTTCAAATTATTAATAGAGTTTCCCATAAACATTTCAATATCTTTTGTGGAGTGTATCAGCAATTCAGAGTATTGCTTACTCTCTACTATAAAATATTTTAAGGACTTCCATATAGAGAAAATTAAAACATTTAGAGAAATCTTTTTGAGGTTACCCAATTAACAGAAGGAATAACCTTAATAAGCAATTAATAAAAATAAAAATTTAATAAAAAAATACAAATACTCAATTTACTAATTCTTAATAATATGTAAGTAGTACAATGTATGTGCCAATTAAATGTATAGATACTTTTTAGATCAAAAGCTAATATCTACGGCATGGTAACAAACCGCGTGACGGAGTTCTAGAAATTACCAGCACATTAACCCAAAACAAAAACTCTTTAGACAATTGCACAAATTACACTATATTGACTCACCTGCACACACAATCCATAGACGCTACAATCCACTGTATTGAATAAAAAAAAGGAATATATAAGCCAGCCTAGCCCGCTCTGTTGTGAAGACATGTACTCGTATGTACTCGTTTGTTTAACACCACTTCCGAAAATCTGGTAGGTGTTAGTCACTAGTATTAGCTGCCAACACAACGGCACAATGATGACGCACGTTTCCCGCGCTCTTGGCAAAAAGCGCGGCAAAAGAACGAGCGTTGGGCGTCGCGTGGGGAGGATCACGGCAGGCCCCGCCCACTTGCGCTGACTCATACCAGCAACCACATCCATCAGTGACCCCTGAAGACAACCCTCATGCTTCAATGTTAATCCCCATATCGCATAAGTATGAGTATGTGCGATCAGGACGTTCGTACTCGAGTCAATGACCAGAGATAACAGGGCAAAAAAACACAGGTGGAAGGAAATCTTTTGATACTTTCAGATATATTTTTTCTTTGTATTTTTAGTGGTGTTATTGCTGTGGATAAAGGACATGTACTACATTTTTTTCAGAGTTTTATTGCTGCATTGAGTTAGAATACATTTGTTAGCAGTTTCTTCACAATAAATGATTTCAAATGTGTAAAATAGATATCTTGCCCATTTCGTTGCTCACATGCCGTAGAAGAAGTGGAAGAAAAAACCATTAAACGTATTTATTTATTTAAAATTTAAAACGGATTTTAATTACAAACGGAAATCATGTAAGAGAAAAATGATTAATTGGAAAATAATATGTTAAATTAAAATCACCGTTTCAGAAAAATGAACTAGATTGCTTTCATAATTTTCTTTCATTTTTACATCATATATTCCTAAGCATGATTATTTTTTTTACATTATCAAGCACATTATCCCTGTTCTTAATAATCCGTTCATAAATAAAGTTTAAAAAATATATCTTATTCATGAATAATAATAACTACATAGTGATAATGCCGTTAATAGAAAATAGCAGGAATTATCCCATAATATAGAATATTTAGGGTTTACAACTTTTTATAAATAGTTCTGGTGCGATTAAGAAAATAATTTCCTCTGAACTATTGACAGTTTACTAACAATGTTTTAAAAATTAAAATTAATTTTCTAAAAAATAAATGAATGTCCTATGCTGTTCTAGGAGTTCTATTAGAATTACATTTTCTGCTTTTCTTCGAGGCAAGTCTTAGGATGTGACTAAGCAACTAGATAAATGGAGTTAATATATTCTTAGTGATATTGACCCATTAAGGACAGGCTAGAAACCTGTCATTAAAATTATATACTAATGCCATCAACAATTTCAGTTATTATACTATGGTTAACCGAGGACATATTACGACGTAGAAGTTCAACCTATCCCTAAGGAGTCAAGTGTACATATAGAAATCAAATGTAATTTATTTTTTAATGATATGTCCCGTTCTAGTAAAATGGCTGCTAACTAGCTGCGAGTATATATTTTAAGTATTGTAAGGACTCAAATATGTATGTAATTAGCCTTGAAGTTTTTCATAGTATCTAAGCCTGCTCAATCACTTGTTATATAGCAACTGGATGTGTTTATTTTTATCTGTTAGTCTTGGTAGCCGTGTCTATGCAACCGTATAACGATTCTACAGCTTAGATAACATATATAAACATGTATATGTAACTTGAAACTGGGTCTAAAGTTTACATTTGAGGAAGGTCGGTGATAGGATTTAGATACTGTTCGAAAACCAGTTTTCTTTTTATCTTGGACAAAGTAATGATAATAATATAACTTGTTAGATGAGTTTCGGATAAAAGTGTATTTATAAACGCATACCAATTCAAATTATAAATCAGGGGATAATATTATATGCACGCTTATGTATATAATTTACCAGGATACCAGTAGTTTATTTTATTATAATTTAATTTCTAAGTGTAGTTTTGAATGACCCTTATTTAAACTTTTTTTTTATAAGTTTTGATACATATTCGAAAATTTTTTAAGGATAGTGAGATAGCATGGATACTCATCTGTCCAGATCATGGCAAATTATTTCACTGACATTATATCTCCGCGCGATTCTGGGTGGTCTATTGAACTAAATATAAGGCCTCGCCGTCAAATAACCTTTTTATCAAATATCATTCATCAGTAATATATAACTAAACCATTAAAGTATGATTTTTTAAATTTAGTCATTAAGATGCTATCTTTCGGACAGTAACTCTATTATTAATCACACTATTCGTTGCTGCAGTGAAATATCAACTTTAAATTGCTTCTCGAAGACCGCATTTCAAGGGCATTGACTCGATTCAAGTCAATTCTCTTTCCGACCTGACAGTTTTTAGGTATAAACTTCCAGTGAATATTCAAACTCAAATGTTTTTATTCAACATAAGTACAAGTGTGGTACAATTATAGTAGTATGTTCAAAATATTTAATAGTATAATTCTGCAAAAAATAAAATAAAATTAATAATTCAACCACGTTATACTTTAAGGATGTATTCATTGGTTAGATTATTGTAAATGAAACTAGTAATCCTAACAATTCTTGGTATAAGCACAGCACTTAGTAATTAATCTAATTTCACAGAATAGCTAAGATTTCAATGTTTTCATTCGAAATATTTGACAACTTGTTCGTGAGCCATAGTTAGAAGAGTCAGTGGATTGGTGTTCAGCAATGTATGAAAAGAAAGTCACTAATTGGTGTTTGGCGAAATTATCGCTATTCGGTCTCTTGCATGTTACGATTCTGACGTTCAACGCTCCTAACGTCACTCAGCGGAACTAATGAAATATCCCAAAATTAATAACAATAATTATTGCACGGACATTGCTGTGGATTTCAATTGTCTAGAAGCATAAGTGTACTGTAATGATGTTGTGTTATTTAGTACAATAAGATATACTATATTATATTAGGCGATAGGCTAGCAACCTTTTACCAATGGTCCATTACGACAATGCCACCATAATTCATGCTAAAAAGTAACCTCAGAGATATTATATCTCCGTTCTGTTCACCATGAAAGGGATTTCAGGACGTGAATGTATATGTATGTAAGATATACTCGTAAATCATGTCATTATAGTCAATAAAATTTCTTTGGTATTTAAACGGTAATAAATTGTCACGCAATTCAATAATATAAAATCAGGCAGCTAACAGTAGTCGATATGCGTAAATAAAACAATTTTCAGCATATTTTTCGTTGCTTGACAATGTTTAACTAACATCCATCACCTTAACTATAATGGACGTGTGAATATTATATGCGATAAACTAAACAAATGATAACCCAATTATTATAATAAACTCTTATCGAGAATAACGTATGAAAGGACAGTGTAGGTTAAGTGTCACAATCTATACTGCTACAGTTAATAATAATTGTTTATTATAAATTTAATTTAATCAGTCTCCTACTAATTTTATTATATAGAGCAATAATTAAATTCTACTAATTAATTATTATAAATGCTCTTAGACTCGTGTCTATCTACGATATTCAGATATAAAGCCTACTAGTCTGTCAGGATCGGGACAAATGGGGATCCGTGATCTTTGCCTACCCCTCTACAGGGAATCAGGCGTGATGTGTATGTATGTATGTATGTAAAGCCTACTGGTGTGACATCACAGTACTCGGCGCAAAAAAGACAAAGAAAGACGATATTTAGAAACAAACTGTGAATCACCAATTCTTGGTAAAACGTCATCGGAAAAAACCTGTTAATCTGGATTCGAGCAGGTTCACAATAATGCTAGGTTACATCGCCCTGAATTTAAATTAATGTAAATTACGGCCTTAATTGAAACCATATAATGGGTAGCTAAAGTTTATTAGTTTTATTAATTTTATATTGTTTGCTATATAAATCAACATTATGATGTCATAGATGTATCGAACTGCGCGTTTATCGTAATTCTAAAAATATTTCTCAGCGGGTAAAGAAGCTATTTGAGTTGCAAGAAAGATACTTACGTAATTGAATGTCGATTAGTTTCCTCCAATATCTCCACAATCGATCAGTTCGCACGGATGGTCTATCTTCACATACCTCCGCTCTTTATGAATATGATTTTCACTTTCATATGCATTAAGTACAAGAGACATTCTGGCCATAATAGCTGAGACGGGCAGTACAGTTGAAGCAGTCCCTAATAGCAATTTAAGTTTCAAAATAGTTGAGTTACCGGCATAATGATGAATAAAATTAATAGAACTGTCTATGTTTTCACCAGTCTTTCATTTCACAGTTAATGGTTTATTAATCTACCAAATGATAGTTACATGTAAAAAGTGCAATGCACTAAGTTTATTTGGATGATGATCATATGAGCCTAACTGAAATATAGAATTGCAGCATTGTTCCCAGGTTAAAACTTTTATTTTAGTTATTTATTATATTGTGCACTAATAAGTTGCTGGTATGTTGTTATTACATAACAGAACAATTCAAATACAAACCTGTCGAAATTCAAGCATTGTTATAATTAAAATCTACAATTGTGATTAAATATGATATAACGAAATAATTATAATTACGTTTCGCGTTATATTGCATTCTCCGAAATTCAAATAAATTTTCTGATAACAAAACTTGGCACATTTTAAAATCCTAAGTAATAGACTGTACGCATTATCATTGTTGTTAGGTGCGAACAACCTTCCGGGTATATGGATTTCCTCACGAAATTTTTCTTTAACATTAAATCAGTTCATATGTATCTACATTCAACACTTTTATTGTAACTTTACTTAGATTATTATTATCATTATTTATCATGATAACTGTTGGAGAGCGTAAGATTCACCGATAACTGTTGTTTAGTAAATCTTGAAATTAGATATATGCATACTTTTTAAATAGGAAAGTTCCCTCGATCCCCCCGTTTGTAAGAATTACAGCCAATTCTTGTAATAATTACAATGTCTCCGCATTAAGCCTCAGTCATGGCTGGTAACAAGTTTAAACGCGATAGCAATGGATGTGCTATGCCAAATTGCCCGGTGTTATCTATTCGACAGGCCTTGAGGGTTAACGACCGCCGAATATCGTCGTGGCTCTTGCCTCGGTCACGGTCACCGCTATTATTTCTTCTAGGCAGACATTCTGAGGAATTTATTCACACGAAACGCCATTGGATCTGTGCTTTATTCTGGTGGGATCCAGAACAATACGCATATAAGTTATTTTAATATGAAGTTAACTGACTTCGGCATGTACATGTAAAAAGGCAAAATACTGAATAAACAGCTTAGATTGTAGGTTTAAAGTATTTTGCTAATATAAG
Organism: Leucoptera coffeella; assembly: GCA_030578115.1. Classification (NCBI taxonomy): domain Eukaryota; kingdom Metazoa; phylum Arthropoda; class Insecta; order Lepidoptera; family Lyonetiidae; genus Leucoptera; species Leucoptera coffeella. The sequence continues at coordinate 181,029 of JAMBLF010000554.1, read as the reverse complement.
GAAAACTTGGCTATGGCTCATTTAAATTAGTGATGCCTAGTTGGTATACATAATTTGATATCAAAGTAGTTGTTAATTAAGAAGTAGTTGTCTACTTACTTTTTCTTGATCCTGATTTGAATGGATGTAGTTGTTAAAGTTCATATACATAGAAGTTCAATTATAGTATGAACTATATGTGATGTTATGATCAAGAATTCATATGTGTATGTTATGGTCTACAAGACATTAATTGTAAATTGTGACGATAAAGTTTATAAATCATTAGCTTCATTCAAGTCACGTTTTACACAAGATATAAGCCGAAACGGTTTAGGTAATACAAAATTAAAAGTGTTTGCCTGACAGATTTATTAATTGGTTGAAAATATGCTAAATTTAATTCGCATTCATTTTAAAACATGTCAATAAGAATTTGATACGTCTGCTGTCTCGTTTTACATTTTATTACGTTGGTAGCTAAATAAAATGTAAGCGTTTCGCTTATAATACAGTCAAAACCGGTTGCAAAGTTAAATGTACATATAACATGCATATAACTATAATTAAGGGGTGAAGCACCTAGCGATTATTTTGGTTTATTCTCGTACATGTATTCTCATCCTTATTAGCGTGAAAATAAAACAGTAAGAGTGTTATGCTTACCTTAAATTAGATTTTATAAGGTTGCTACTGAAAGTACTCAAGCCATATAGTCATAAGTCGTGACACTTACATGTATGTATAGTCGTCTATATTATAATTTTAATAATAGTGAATTGTTCATCAGTTCCAAACAACTCTCTGATGACAAAGGAAATATAATTAAAATAGAGACAGATTGGTTAAATTAACTGTGTGTTTTGTATGATTTTTTTGGCTCAACATTGATCCCTATGGGCATATAAGAATGAAATGTATTTTCATATAACACGATATTTCCAAGATCTACTGACATGTTAGATACGTAAACACTGTATCAATTGAAATATTTCCGACATATTTAATATCGAACTCACAAGTACTGTTTGACATGAACAGCCGATTGTCGAAATCAAATTAGCCTTGGATCAAAGCGGGTGAAATTAGCCACTGACAAATTGGTGATTCACCAGATAATACGCAAAACATCGTGACTCAATCACTCCGGGAACTGACTCATTTGCGGAACAAAGGAGCTCCGTTCCTGTTGCAAGGACACTGGAACATTTCGACATTTACACATTTTGTAACCGACTTTTAACTCTTGCGGGGTGGTTAGAGGTTCGCATAGGCACACGCTGTCTTCGATTGCGAAGGAATTCTATGGCTACCTCGAACTCACGTGTGAACAAGATTGTCAGTTACAAATGAGATTGGTGGTAAAACGTGCCGCCATTTTTGATCACTGACAATACCCCCGTTCCGAGAAATATGTAATTTCCTCACCGTAACATGTGTCGTATTTATAACTTAATAACTGTTTTCACATGAATATAAAAAAACCGATCTTACTTGTGATATACTACTTAAGACTTTAAATAAAACATTCACCAAATCACTGCCAGCAGGGTGGCCGTTGGCGGAAATAGGCTCCAGCCCTTCGATGTCCACAGACCTCCTTCAGGCGATGAGTGAAATCGCTGAAAAAGATCACAGCGTCTGGACTCCATGGCCCCAGAGTTTCTACCGCAAAAGGGCTGAAGAGGTACTCAGGACCTAAATTTGTACTATAATTATAATTCGGGATATTATTACTCTTTTAAAGGATAAGTGATCATAAGTCCATGTAAGACGTGTTAATGGCCCTAGTCAGTCGACTATCAATTGGAATGGCCTGTACGAGTGTGTACCTTTATGAAGTAAGAATATTTATTGATAAACAAATATCGTTGGATGGCAACTGAATGTTTTTCAAGTTAAAGTGGGTCTCCAAAGTTTCGTATTAATAATTCATACATATACAATTCAAATAACGAATGTTCGATTAATCAAGTTTTTGGTATCACGTACGCCAATGATTAAGTTCTTATATTGATTCGACTTCTAAATGTCAAACAGGGTAATAACTTTATCATTACAACTAGCAAGATAATTAGCTTTCGCATAAATTAGCGGTGGAAGTCAACAAAATAGAATACTTATACGGTCGCGCATGTCACAGTACAAAACCAATGAATCTTGGCCTTTGATTACAAAACTAGATCATGAGGCAAATAGTTCAACTTATGTATAAAATTCAATATAACAAGTGATTAGTTCACGTTCATTTAAAGTAGCCCACGGACTGCGAGATAAGATAACAAATTAGATATTCATATATCAGGTTTTTATCGCCACAAATTTATAGCTGATTAGTGAATTGTCATATTTCAGAGGGTGCCAGTAATTTCAGTACTAGTGACACAAGCGCAGATCAATCAACAATATGATCAATCGGTAATAAATTCATGGCTGGGCTTCAACCGCTAATAAATAAAATCATAGCTGTTAACCATAAGTTCTTTTCAAAATTAAATCACTTAGTTTCACTAAGTAGTCAGTAACAGATGCTAATCCTATCGCTGTTAATAACTAATTAACGTAACTAAGGACTTACATAACTTATACTGTATTATAATAAAGAGGAATATATAGGCTTCCTTCAGTGGAAACTAATCGCGTTATCACCTATAGAGATATATACGATCATAGCTTTAACTCCGGCGATCTAACAAATACAGGGAAGACAACGTGACTATGAAATAGTCTAGATACAACAACCAATGTTCATATATTATGACATATTTGTGTAACCAATATTTCTAAATAATGACAGGATTGTACACAACAATAATTAATAAACAATTGACAAAAGGTTCCAAGAGGTATGAACTTAAGGATGTAAATGATTTTAAAACGGTACTTCTTCAAACATGTAGATTTTAATCATATAATGCTTTGAGTTAATCATGTAAATGAATCTTTTGATGATTAAATAAAACATTTATCTATAGGTCTTATTATCTTTTTTACTATATACAAACACAAACAAACCAACTCTGTCGCTGCTCTTTATTTTCCTTTAATTAAAATGTCCACTAAAGCATCGAAAGAGAATGTTTGTGATTATTTAAAGAAAGCTATTTTATGGACAAACATATAATGTATTTCTAGCTTCTTTCCTTACCGGCGGCGTAGAGGGTCCTTAGTCGATGGCCTAGCAAACTTTCATTAATTTTCCGGATATTCATCTCCTTAATATAAAAAAATATGTTGGACCTATCTGTCTGATGTGTAATGAGCAATCAACGTAAACACAATGCTGGAGTAGAGCAGAGCATCCAATATTCAATCTACGCCGATAGTGATAAAAATACGTGATTGTGTATGTATTTAAGGAATAAAAAATTAAAAAGACATTACATACAAAGACATTATGTTCACGACCATTATCCCTTGCGGGGTAGTCAGAGGTTCAGGTGTCCATCTCCGCAATTGCCAATGGTAGTAATTCTATGGCCACCACGTGTTGACCAGAGAGTCAGAACTCAATGTAAGGGCGGAAAATAAAAAAATAAGTGTAATTGAAAACCAAGTAATTAAATTATTATGCAGAAAAATACTAAAACGATTCAGAATTCAAGCCAATATCATTCGTCTTACAAAAATATTTTATACCTGCATTGTGTTGGTGAAGCCAACGCAATCTAAATTATGTGTGTAATGTGTTACGCAACCGAGTGGCAAGGCCGTTCACAATTCTTTTCATTTAAAGCCAGGAGGGGTGTGGAGAGAAGAGGTAGAAATACCAAAACTACTTTTTGAATAGACTAGCTTACTTTGTGTATACCTAAAGCTTTATTTTACTAGAAAGACCTTTTTAGTAAAATAAAGCTTTACTTAAAAGTAACTTGTGTTAAATAAAAAACTTCAATGAAATTTTAGACAGTTTGGTTCGTCGTATCACATATTCTTCCCAATCAAGATAGCTTCGATAATCAACCTGAGCATCAATCTGTTCAAATGAAACAAGGACATGACTTTGGGATCTAGTTGTGTTTATTGCAGATAAGTACTGTGAGACGACCTATCAAGAATTATGTCAACCTCTCGTATTTTGAAACAGTTCTTATCGAGAATTTTAACTTTTTTTACAGATGTTACTGTATTTTATAATGAATGTTTTTGCAGGGCTGTTATTGCACCGTCTATTCCGGTGGAGGTAACTGTGCTATTACGTCATCAGCGTCGAGAGCCACCGATCGCATCCGGGTTCGTGGCCGCCGAATTCGCAACAACACAGCTCTCATTTCGCTTCGTTCACTTGCTTTATAACTTTAGCAGTGTGCTATGATTTTGATGCATTTGTGTGCAATGCTATGACTGGAATCACAGATTATAAAACGACAGATAAGTACTGCGTTTTCATTCAAACGGTAGTTAGCGCAGAACCTGCCACGTATTTAAATGTGATTAGTTTCGGAAATAACTTAATATTCAAATGAAAATTGGTAGCGAAATTATTATTGAAGATTTTTATTGGTTCTAAATTAGTTGTTCAAATTAGTTGTTGTCATGGAGTATTGACGGATACGAATCTATTACTATTTATATCTATTTATTCAGGCAATAGTTATTAGGCAGAACGATATATACCTACATTGTGCCGTAGCTAGTTTTTAGTTTCAGAAAAACATAAATACAAGACTATATTATATCATTACATACATTGTGATAATTTAATTTGCCAATATATTTTCAAACTCCTCTAAAACAAACTGCGAAACACAAATACTATAAGTACACTGTTACATGTTATTCAGCCTCTTCAACTTCTGCACTATTATACAATTTTAAAGTTAACTTCTAGATTACACATGAAAGTGTCAATATAACACGTCACTTCATCTTCCCATTGCAATCACGTAGCCGTGTACAACAGCTAAGTATAGACTCACCTCTATTCCGTTTCAAAGAGAAGGTTCTGTTGCTATGCGGTGTTCGTCCGATCGGAAATGCCGCCATTCTAGGCTTTGACTCTTTGATTGACGCCGACCGAGCGCCCGCGCAGACAACCATACCCATTTACGTGATCATGTTACATTGCGATTAGAATATATTTTGCTCAATTGAATAAATTATTATGGTATAGTTGTGATAATTTCATGAGCATTCCACGACTAATTTATATGTTTTAGTTAATATTAAATGACGGAGTTACACCATTAAATTGACCTACGCTTTTAACTTAAGAATATGTTATAAACTTTATCTTCTGACATTCACATAAGATATGATTGTAGAAGTGAATATCGTAATACATGCTTCACTAGAATTTAAAGTACGTTGATTCGAGCTAATTATCTTTTGAATAGTGTAGTCTTCATGAGAAAAAGGTGTAGGCGAACTTTTCTGTCGTCGATTTACAACATGCGTTAAAATAATATACTTCTAAGAAAAGCCACGAACCAGATGCTATTTTGTATGCGGTGATAATGTTGCCATTCTATTCGAGTAGGTATATGAATCTGCTAAAGAAAATAAATTTGCTATCTATCTATGCTCTAAGTGATTGTAATACTTCTTATACATACTCAGGTCTTTTAATCTCTTTCGATGTGGATAGATCCGTAGTGTCTAAATTTACTAGGTGGCGTTAAGCATAATTATACAGGCTGATATTGCTACCAGGTTGCTAATCGTCAAGTAGCTTTCATAACAGTCTTATGACTTCTAAAAAAGTTTCTTAACATTACATTTTATCCATCAAGTTTTCCGGGTAAATTTGAATAAGCACAAAATTGGTTTTCTAAAAATAATTCAAAACTGTACTTATACGAAGAAATCAGGCAAGAATCTATTATCAGAACTTGTCTATAGCAGATAGTAAGATAAGTAGATAAAAAAGATTTCTATCTCTATACGACAAAATTCTCTATAATTGGCTATACAACAACGCGGTGTACTGACGCTAAATAGCAGGCGCATGGTCCGTGCTATTTTTACAAGTGAACTTTGTTGTTATTTGACATTTGTGAGTTTGCCAAACAAATTGTCATAAGAAAGCGCGCACGTCATGTTTGGCGATGCTCCAGCGAATTAGTTACTCTTTATATAAGCATTTAACGATGTTAATGTTTCCTTGTTACTATTTTCCTTTAACGAAAGAATTTTGCGGCAAAACATCGCGAAGAAACCTTGAGACGACGAGAAGGATGCGAATGGATGCATGTATAAACGAATCTATCAAGTCTACCTAGATATTGGTTAGAGCTTGAGAATCAATCGTCCAATAGATTCTATTCAACATTAGTCCCTTAGTAGCCTCCTGCGTCATGTGACGATGTAAGGCAGCAAACATAATATATGTGACACCATATACATATGTGTATAATATTGTATTTAGTAATTTTGCTATGTGGTATACATGTATGTACATATTGTGTTTTTACATATTGTATACCCTGGCGACTACCAACTGGGTAATCATTATCGAATATACGAGTAAATACTTAGTTGTTCTTACTGGGGACTGCCAACTATCACATTGAATACTGATTAACATATGATAAGTGGGTTTCGAGTGACCAAAGTCCATCACGACAAACATTTCGTAGTGGATAATCAACCTTAGACTATTTCAAAGGATTAAGAGACATGAATGGATAGGTAATAGCCAGTGCCTATACACGGCGATACGGTTCACTACCTATCACTTTGGGTTCTGTCTATCTAGTGATACGCGTGCTTCGAATGACCCATACCTAACATGCCTTCGATTTTTCAGAGATGGGCATTCAAGCCTCTGGCTACCCCGCCATAATAAAAAAGGGAGTGTGTATACACAAATCGTGAAGCGTATGTTTATGTCTGCTATTGTTCCATATATTCAATACATAATTTCTGTACACGCTGGCGATTACCAGCTAGATATTCATCATAGTATACAGATACCGGGTAGTCTATTCTGCTCACTATCACGTTTTGATACTGATTACCAGTTAAAAAGTTAGTATAGAGTGGCCTAAGACCACCACAACATATATTTGATGGTAAACATTCAACCTTAGACTATTTCGAGGGATTAACAGACATGAATGAATATGGTAACGTAGATAGACTAATTCCCCACATATAAAGGCCTCTCTACACAGCCGGTGCCGTGGGAAGAGCGAGATCCGGCTGCGCCAGTTCCGGCCTTTCACCGCAAGGTCGTCGCGCGGCCCCCACTTTCTTTTATATAACACGAACTGGTTAGATGGGTGATGGAATGCCAACCCGAGGCGAGTGATGTCACAACAGCTGATTCACCGGCTTATGATTGTTAGAACGGTGCCTATGTTAGGTAATTTGATCCTGGCGGTGGATAACGAAAACATATGATTTTATTATGGTATATATTTATACTTTGAATCCCTTTCGGATAGGGCAGAGCTTCTTATATTTTTGGTTATTTGAGCATTATTATCGGTTTCGTTATGGCATTTCTGTAGAATTATGTTGAGAGACCTGTGAACCTGATGCTAGTCCTTTGAACAGGAGAATCCATCATAGTCCTTTAATCATCTCCAACGACCTTCAAAGAAAAAAAACCGGTTACTAGAGATCCCGCCATATAAGGTGGCAGTTGGAGGCGTCGCCACAGTCGCGTAATTCAGTGTTACCAGTAAACACGCCAAAACTAGCACTCACTGTGCCATACGGCTCGATACATTATAGGTTTCATTTGTAACGGTCTTTGGTTGCAGAGCTATAAACTCAAATAAAACAAATTAATATATCAAAGTCAAAATATGTTTATTAAACTATTTCAAACATGATTAATAATTAACGGGACTTATCCTTCTTATTATATATTACATATATTATGTGTTCCTTCACTCTGTCCGCAATAGACCGTTTAGTGTGTTCGACGTAGGATTTCCCACAGCTGCAATCAATCTTATACACACCCTTATATCTTATATCATGTGTATAAATCGCGAATCTCTTTAAACTATTATTTCAAACACGGCACTGAGCATTGTCTTTACATATTTTTTACCGAGGCTAGATCAGCGGAGACCCTAGCTTGGAGAAGAACTAACAAGAAACTCCGGAAATCAATTTATTATAATCACCCTTAACAAACATAAAAATTACAAAGAGTCGGCAAAAAACACAACGCTGGTAATACTAAATTTACCTTTCATACAAAATAACACGCAATGGCGGTAACGTCAAATTTAGTTCCAAGTTTGGCTACTGCCACCTTATGTGGCGGGATCTCTAGTTAGCACTCGATACCTGACACATTACCACGGGTCAAGAAAGATTAGGATATCCAAATTCTGAATCAACATTACTTAGCTATAAAAATGATAAGAAAATTACCTTTATCATTATAGAAGCAAAACAAAAAAGAATCAAAGCAATATTCAATTAATCGTGGTTATAATAATTTCGATCATGTCTAAAAATAGTAATGCAGTCTCTAACGAAGATGTAGGCTGTGCTGAGTGGAATTTTACCACCACTCTTAGATCCGTGTGCATTTTGGCAGCAAGTAGGTTGTAGAATTTGCTTACGTCTTTCTATCCCTTTCGAGATCAACAGAACCTCGGACTCCTTGTAATTTATATTTTTCTTGCACATTCAGCATAAAATTGGTGACGGATTGATAGCCCATAGATCGTTCAATGGTATGTAATGGTAATGGTATCTTTATTTAGCTATATGCCTTAAAAGATACGTAGAAATATAACCTTATTATACATATGACAATAAACAACCAATTTCCTATGTAAATAGTTGCAGCTTAATTGTCACTAGATGGCGGGAATTCGGCAAAATGGCAATCAGTCATTTAGAAAGTATACGTTACGTAACATAGCTCGTGAATGGAAGTGATTGTCGCTGTTGCCAAGCGCGTCGGATTAACGAAAGACCCCCGTGCAATAGATGGTTACAACAACGCTAAAAATAGACGGTGCATGAATTCGATTTTTGATCGATTAGGTGTATTGAAATTGCACTATTAAGTCTTCAATTCACAAGCTTATAAGTAGACTAGACTTTTTGCCATTTTTGTAACGCATACTATGGCTATAGCAGAGGTTTTAAGAGCAGAGGATAACAACGTTATGTTGAGGAAAATGCTAGCAAATTTGGCGGAACACATGGTGCAATTACAAACCTATTTGCTTCGTGTCTTTTACAGAATTAACAGTAATGGAACATTCACACTACATTCATCATCTTCATTGAAGTCCAAATGACATTCATCGCTAGACATAGGCCTCCTGGTATACATTCTATAACGATTGAGGCTTTGCTTCTCCAACGAGGATCGGCAAACCTAACCAACTCGTCGGATCTCTCTGTCGGAGGATTTCCTACAGTGTACTTTCCAATTTATGGACCAGCACCTCTAGGCTACATCGAATACGCTTAATTAGTGTATTTTCATATTATGTACATAAATATATTGACGCATCTACCCCCAACGGGATAAGCAGAGCCACTTGAAACGATCCTGACAAATCTCTCTTGCTTTATTTATACCCATTACCCTTCTCAAACATGCTGTTTGTTTTTCACACTATGTACATGGCTTCAATTTGATCTGTATAAGTTCTACGCGGGCTACCCCGTCCAACTCTAGTCGTGTGTTTCCTCATAGGTATAAATTATAGTTCTGAGATAATTAAATATAAGGGGGTAGGTCTTAAATATGTAGCAATGATGGATATAGATATGATAAAAAAAAACATATTCACGTCCTGATGGGATAAATACGGACTATTCATTAACCTTGAATGTAACCTACATACAAATCTTTTTTGCTTTAATCTGGTCACATCATCTTATGTCCCTAAAAGACAGCTCGACATATTAAGGGATTTGTGACACATTTGTAGGTACATAATATGGAAAGAGGAAGAGCCTCCTACGCTACCGTGACTCTACCCACTTTTAACTTTTCTCCTTCCACCCGCCCTAGATTTTATTACGTTTTTCTAGTAACAAATTAATAATTTTAAATGTGAGGTGTTTTGTTCATTCCATCACTTTGGAAAATTATGGATGGGAAATGCCGTATGTACATAATCTTGAATACTGGTGGACGTAATAAAGTAGTTACTGAACGGCACAGTGCTGGCATCTAGTGGTATTCGATAACAATAAACATTGTCAAAGCAGTTTTGACATCCTCCAAACGTCAAGAACTTGGGAATTGCGCGCAAAATATTTTTAGAGTACCCGCCACATAAGGTGGCAGTAGCCAAACTTGGAACTAAATTTGACGTTTCCGCCATTGCGTGTTATTTTGTATGAAAGGTAAATTTAGTATTACCAGCGTTGTGTTTTTTGCCCACTCTTTGTAATTTTTATGTTTGTTAAGGGTGATTATAATAAATTGATTTCTGGAGTTTCTTGTTAGTTCTTCTCCAAGGGTCTCCGCTGAACTTCTTCTTCTCAATGTTTACGCTCTTATCAGAGCAATCGTGGCCTTCATGACGTGGCATCTTGAGTAGCCGAAATGGTTGGTGAACTAACCTCGGTAAAAATATGTAAAGACAATGCTCAGTGCCATGTTTGAAATAGTTTTTTTACATACATACATACACATCACGCCTGATTCCCTGTAGAGGGGTAGGCAGAGATCACGGATCCCCATTTGTCCCGATCCTGACAGACCACTTTCGCTTCATTGACATTCATACATTCTCTAATACACTCTCGGCGGTTATAGGTACTCCTAACGTCACCTTTTTTCAATATAGCGTCTATCTGACTGTTACATATATGTCTTATTAGGCCGGCCCCTACGTAACCGCCCTTCCACTTCACTCATATATATTCCTTTTGTCAATATATAGTTTTTTTAATTTGTACTTAGATCATAAAATAACTTTCAAAGAGAGCTTATGATAGGACCTATTTTGAATAAAAATATTTTGACTTTTGACTTTGGTATATTAATTTGTTTTATTTGAGTTTATAGCTCTGCAACCAAAGATCGTTACAAATGAAACCTCAATATAATGTATCGAGCCGTATGGTACAGTGAGTGCTAGTTTTGGCGTGTTTACTGGCAACACTGGATTACGCGACTGTGGCGACGCCTCCAACTGCCACCTTATGTGGCGGGTACTCTAAAGTTCCATTCCGTCACTATGCTGTCACTTTTGGTCGCTGAAATTTTGATATTTGGATTATAATAACACATTGTGTGGATTTAATATTTTATCCTCCGTAAACAAAGCGAAATTAGAAAACTTTAACACCTCCAGGTTAAAAGTGCACGAAGTGATATACAAATTAAAGTGTGAAATGGATCCTGATTGAATTATGATTGTATTTACATTACCTCCAATATCATGGGTTGGTACAAACTTTGGGTTGTGTTTATCACTCGTTGAATCTCTTCTATTTAATACCAACCGCTTAATTGGAAGGTAAACATTCTAGTGTAGTGAATAAACTAACCAAGCATCAACATGGAGCCTGCAAGCAGTGCTGCTGCAGATAAGCCTCGGAGCCCTGGCGATGGAACACTGAATGTGAAAAATTGTATTACGTGAGTATTCTTACAGGGCCTACCCTACGATATTATGTATCTGAGTAAATGTATGAATACCCACAGTTTACAATAACCGTACTTTTGGATTTATATCTTCCAAGTGACTATCTCTAAGTCTTGACTTGTTGCTTTGCGTTTTCTTGTAAGAAGTCGTATAATCAATGCTTTTTAGGATACAACTGTGACATTAACATACAAATTTCACTGTTCTGAGAAAGAGAATAACATGTTTACCTTATTCCAGTTGTTCTAATGTTCCTGATTGCCTCTTCGATGCCACTGCAGCTAAGAAACACTTCAGTAAATTTGGAAGAGTTCAAAGGATCAGAATGTTCCCTAAAAGACATATGTGCTTAGTGGAGTATGAGTCAATGTTGTCTGCAGATAAAGCCATTCTCAATGCGGGAGCCTATGATGGCTTTATGTTTGATGTGACAAGAACTAAGAATCGCATGTGAGTTTATATTGTGTATTTTGAGGTTATATAAGTTAAAAACAAAAATTTTTATGATAGAATCACTGTATATGGCATGAAATAGTATGGAGTTTATTATATATGACCCTTGTAAAAACTTTATTCTTGTACAAGTCCAATCATTCTAACGGCATTCCAACATTCAATATGTAGTTACTTTTGTTTTGCTTGGTACTTGTTTCTTGAATCATTGACAAGGCCATATTTGACTATGGGGATTATTTTATTTTAGTAGATGTTAATATACTTATATCAGTTAATAATTATATCATTTTATGCTGATCACTTATGATGTTTTGTAACAACTTATTATCTCATTCACCAGTCGCAGGAGAAGTAAAAAGGAAGAGGATCCTGACTGGGTCCCTGATGAGGATGTGCAAGAAGAGCTGTCAGCCCTCAGTAGGACCCCAGTATATCGGCCTGCAAGGCAAAAACGTAAGTTTGTGTATTCTAAAACCATGAACTTGCTTCTCAATCATTTAAAGGCTTAGAGATCGCGCCACATACGGTGGCAGTTGGAGGCGTCGCCACAGTCGCGTAATTCAGTGTTACCAGTAAACACGCCAAAACTAGCACTCACTGTGCCATACGGCTCGAAACATTATAGGTTTCATTTGTAACGATCTTTGGTTGCAGAGCTATAAACTCAAATAAAACAAATTAATATATCAAAGTCAAAATATGTTTATTATACTATTTCAAACATGATTAATAATTAACGGGACTTATCCTTCTTATTATATATTACATATATTATGTGTTCCTTCACTCTGTCCGCAATAGACCGTTTAGTCTGTTCGACATAGGATTTCCCACAGCTGCAATCAATCTTATACACACCCTTATATCTTATATCATGAGTATAAATCGCGAATCTCTTAAAACTATTATTTCAAACATGGCACTGAGCATTGTCTTTACATATTTTTTACCGAGGTTAGATCAGCGGAGACCCTAGCTTGGAGAAGAACTAACAAGAAACTCCGGAAATCAATTTATTATAATCACCCTTAACAAACATAAAAATTACAAAGAGTGGGCAAAAAACACAACGCTGGTAATACTAAATTTACTTTTCATACAAAATAACACGCAATGGCGGAAACGTCAAATTTAGTTCCAAGTTTGGCTACTGCCACCGTATGTGGCGGGTACTCTAACCAATACTAGACCATAGCCAATAGCAGATAAAATTTCAGCTGGTAAATACCCTTCAGTTACATATTATATGCATTCACATTTCTCTTTCGGGGTGCACAGGATTGCAGAGACTACAGAGACAGGATAGTGTCTTCTAGGTAATTTTTTAACAAGAATATTAGAGTTGTGATGTCATAGGGAACATTGTTCATGGGTTGCTATTCTATTGCATTTAGTCCTAGTCCCTTAGTAGCCTTCTATGAAAGGAAGAATGGCAGCTACTTAGCATTCTCTTTACATGTTATACTGGGGTGGAACTGTAGTTTTATTTCAATCCTTTAATAAATTAAAACAAAATGTGTTATATATGGAGAGTCTATTACAATGTTATAAATTCCTTTTGATATTAAATAGTGTTATGTCAAAATGTGTTTGTATAGCAGTGAATAAATGTTTTTCTTTCTTTCTTTCTTATATTCCAGCCATGGCAGTAGATGCGCCCAGCTCATCCCGAGGCATGTCCAAAGCAGTCAAGTCTATCAGGATTACCAAGAATGTAAAAGTAGCTCAAAAGAATGCTGTTAGAGAACAACCGCAAGTGTAAGTGTATGCTTTATTTAAAAATTCTGTAATATTAATTCTAATAATACAAAAAATTTGTAATATTGTAAATGTACTTTGGTTTTATATTTTACTAATAAGTTTATAGTAAGTAGCTGGGGGGTTCTTTATAAACTGTAATTTTTTTAGAAATTCAAAATATAGAATAATTATGTATAGTGCCTTTAAGCCTGATTTCTTTTCAGTGAAACCTGCCATATCTAACAATTAACATAATTAGAATACTAATAGCTATAAACAAATTCATCACTAATCAGTAGTATGGTACACTTATTCTGGCATGTTGTAATGAAATGAAATGAAATGAAATGAAATGAAATGAAATGAAATGAAATGAAATTCTTTTTATTCAATATCAGGATCATAAATCACTTATTGAAGGTCAAAAAAAAAAAAAAAAACATTTCCATCGGAAAAGTTGTCATTACAGTTAATCAATTGAAATAAAAATATTAAATAAATCTAATTAAACTAATGGCATTTCGTAAAGCAAAATCCTGCAGAGAAGAAATGCCAAGAAACTCTGCAGACATGTTTCAATACAATACAACTTAATTAAATAATCCATCAGAATGAGACTGCAGCCTGACTAGCAACCAACGAATATTATGAGCAACATATTAAAGGTGTCCCAATAAGAACATGCATCGTGAGGCTGCAATCACACCAAGATGAAACGTCACATAACATCATTTAGATAATCTTTCACTTTGTAGTAGCCCTTCTCGATCAACGTCGCTTTAGTGCAAACTTTAAATTTGTCTAGAGGTAAGGACTTTATAGACTCTGGAAGTTTGTTATACATTTTTATGCCCAGGCCCATAAACGAATTGTTTATTCTTTTTAGTCTCGAGCCACTATAATACAATTTGTTTTTATTGCGTGTGTTACAATTATGCATGTCTCTTACAAGCCTGTAATCATTAATATTTTTTTTAACATAGACTAAGTTATCATATATATATTGAGAAGCCACAGTGAGTATATTTATTGTCTTAAACACATCTCTTAAAGATTCACGAGGGCCCATACGGTAGATCGAGCGAATGGCTCTCTTCTGCAGCACAAATACTGAATTAATATCAGCAGAATTGCCCCACAAAAGAAGCCCGTATGACATGACGCTATGGAAATAACTAAAATAAACAAGTCTCGCGGTATTCACGTCAGTCAAGTGTCTTATTTTCCTAACCGCATAGGCTGCAGAACTTAGCCTTTTCGCCAGACCACTGATGTGCTCACTAAACTGTAATTTTGAGTCCATTGTGACCCCTAAGAAGGTAGTGGACCCCGCAATATCTAAAGCCACATTATTAATTACGATGCTAGTAGTTGAGCTCCTAACATTTGGCAAAGTAAACCGTACACATTTTGTCTTATTACAATTAAAAGCAAGATTGTTTATTCTAAACCATTGTTCCACCTCTGAAATCACATTACATATCCTTCCTGTTTCGTCTTTTCCTCTGTTAACTTTAAACAATATAGAAGTGTCATCCGCAAACAACACCATGTGGCAACGGCCCTGACTTAAATAAGGTAAGTCATTTATATAAACTAAGAAAAGGAAGGGCCCAAGAATGGAACCCTGCGGAACACCCATAGCAGCCGAGCTGCCGCTCGATCTAGCTCCGCCGAATTCAACACTCTGGATCCTTCCCCCCAGGTAACATGCAATTAGATCCAGTGCCCTGTCACCCATACCGTAATGCTTAAGCTTCATGATCAGAGTTTTGTGGTCCACGCAATCGAACGCCTTAGAAAGATCGCAAAAGACACCCAGAGTATCCTTTGCCTCCTCCCAAGACTCAAATATATATTTCATAAGATCAACCCCAGCATCTGTTGTTGATCGACCCTTTGTAAAACCAAACTGTTGCTTATTAAAAATATTATAACGGTTAAAATGTACTAGCAATTGATTTAGAATAAGTTTCTCAAATATTTTGCTAAAAGCTGGTAGTATTGAGATAGGACGATAGTTAGCAGGGTCAGTGGTACTACCAGATTTAAATAATGGAATGATTTTACCGTATTTCATCTGATCAGGAAACTCTCCGCATTTAACACATTGATTAAATATAATGTTCAACTCAGGTGCAACTAAATCTACAATGGTTGAATAAACCTTTACTGAATGGCCCCACAGATCAGATGTTTTCTTTTTCTGGAGTGATTTAAAACATTTGATGACATCTATAGTACTGATTTCTCTGAAACTAAAAACACCGTCAAATTTCGGCACATTCCTTTCTAATATATATGTAGCACTCTCTGAACAAGCATTTAGTGGCTTAGTTATAGAGACAGGAATATTAGAGAAAAAATCCTGAAACACACTTGAGATCTGCTGATGGTCTGTGATTACATTTTTACCAACTATAAGTTTTGGTTCATGAACGTGAGAGACATCTTTACCACTTTCAAGTTTAATTGTGTTCCAGGTTTCCTTCACTACATTAGTGGCATTTTTTATTTTATTCTGTATGTACAATTTTTTGGCCTGAGCACAAACTTTTTTGAAAACCTTAGAATAACTTCTTATATAGTTTTGAAAATCTGGGCAATAATTAACAGATTTTTCTTTATATAGTTCATATAATCGCTGTCTACTAATTTTTATACCTCTAGTTGCCCAATCACAGAAAGATCTTTTACTGGTTATTTTAAAACTCTTTGTTTTAAAAATTTTTTTATATTCAATGTCAATAATTTTGAAAAATGAGCTATACATATTATTTGGAGTATCGGTTTCTAATTGTATAGGGAAACGCCTTAAAACGTTTTCCCTGAAATTAACTAAGCGAGCCCCCGTCACAGGAATGCAAGTAACATTCCTAGGCTGGACTTTTCGGTGACACCTAAACTTAATCATCTGACCATGGTGGTCAGAGCTAATGTCCGTAACAAGTTCTGTATGTGACAAACTAAAATCGCTAAATATATTGTCAATACAAGTAGAGGAGGTGCTTGTGATTCTAGTTGGTTGATCAAAATTATGTCTCAAATTGTAACTTAAAAATAAAGTTAGAAAATTTATACAAACCGTAGTGTCCTCAAGTATATTAACATTGAAGTCACCACACACTATCAGGCGCTTACATTTCTGAAGTAGCCTAAGCAGCACTTCCTCCATACATTTTTCAAAGTCTAAATAGTTTGAATTGGGCGGTCTGTAAACACACAAAATTATAACATCCTCCATCTCTATACATGACAATTCTATTACTCGCTCAATAGAGAAACTAACAATATCTTTCCGTTCCTTAAATTTAATATCATTATGAACCAATATTAGGGAGCCCCCACGAATTGCACTGTTCCTACAATATGAACTTGCAACCTTGTGGGCTCTAAAACCAAACATTAATTGATAGGACCTCGCCCAATGCTCCGTCACACAAAATATTCCTACCCCGCAAGAAACCAAAAAAAGCTCGACTTCTAATTCTTTACCTAATAAACCTTGTATGTTCTGATGCAATAAAGTGACGTCAGGCGCTACTACCAACTTATTTAATTTGCCAGAGTCTATCTCTTTTGTCTGCTTTATTAATTTAAATTAAAATTATTCCCTGGAACTTTTTCTAGGGAAAAGTCATTACCCAATTGGGTATTCTGGCCAATAGGGGCCTGGTCAGAAACCAAAACTTTGGTTAGTCTACATAAAGAATAATGTAGCGATGTTGCTACCTGTCTCTTACAGCTATTAAACAAAAAGTATAAATTATTTTTTAATTTCATTTGATTCTTAATAATACAATTAATGTCAACATAGTCTAAATTACCACTATGCATACACATAGTATGCAAGCAGCAATTCAGCCCATGCCTAGCCCTATTTTCTTCAGCTGACAACGATGAGGAGTAAGGCAAAGTGCATAAAACTAATTTATTTTTAAGTTTTGACATCAAATTATCAAATAAACGAACTAATTTCAGTTTATTAAGTTTTCCGCGCCTACCACATAAAATTATTATGGTTTTATTCCAATCACTTTTGTTCTTACATATATTATCTATAAGTTGAGCTAAAGATGCTCCTGGGTAGCAACAGTTCTGTATTGGCCCATCCATAATGGCCCCTAGGTACCTTCCTACATTTCTACCTATCTCATCACAATAGATTACCTTGCCTCCCTGTCCACTAAGACTGACATTCTCACACCTAGCCACCTCTGTGACTGAGCAGTCCACAAGTGTTTCTGCCACAGGCTCGACACAAACATACCCTTTCGCATCACACAAGTGGCCGCCGCACATACATCCATCTTTAACTAGATTGTTAAAAGCATCAACGTTAGATGCACTCAATGATAGGAGTTTGTCCATTGCCTGGATATGTTCCCCTATCTCAGTTTGGGCCATTTCATATTTATACCTTATAGATGCAAGTGAGTCTTGTAACTCATCTATTTTATTATTTAAAAGTTTACATTGGGATTTATAATCAGTTATGGCACTAATATAGTTAATATTTCTATACTGTTTCTTAATGTTAACCCTTTTTATTCTTCTTAGTTTAACTGAAGTTTTCTTAATCACTTTGTTAATTTGTTTGTACTTTTTTATTATATTTTTAGATATATGATTTTTAGGGTAGTTGTTTCTGCTATTATTTGTTCCTAACACTAACTGTTGATACTGTATATCATTATAAAGCTTTACTTGATCCTCATTATTTGCCTCAAGAGATAGTATGCGCTTGTGTGCATTCCTCAGATCTAATTCTAGTTTGGCAATATGTCTCAGCGCACACTCATATTCATCCCCAAAGTATGCAGCGGAGTCTTGAATAATATCACAGATTCATTAATATAAGTACTAAAATACTAAAGAAACAGGACAAAACCATATTTATATTAATTTACCGATATTCGCGATTTATACTCATGATTAATATCTAACTGGATCTATCGCGTAAGTTTAACTTAGACTTTGTAAATAAAGGTAACTTTATTATATAAAAACTTTCGCATTAAGTCACGTTAGATATTAATCATGTATATACAAATTCTTTTGCTAAACTTAATTACAGTACATATTACCATGTTTCAGGTCTCAACTAACCTCCATGGAGGCTTCAGCTCCAGTGATGACCCAAACAAGCCTCAGTACTTCAGAAGCAGCGACGGAGTTGATCCAGCTCAGAGCCAGGGTGTCTGTCACTCCCGACGAGCAGTGGAGAACTTTGGATGCGAGGGATAGGTGAGAATTATAGATAGTTTAAGTTTTATTTTATTTTAATCTCTGCAAAAGTAAGCCGTAAGGCTATTAACTCAGTTATGTTAGACATTTAGTTGATTTTTTCATTAAATAAACCAAACATTTTGTATACTTTAGTAGGAGCATTCTTATGATGACGAAATAGAAGTGTATACATGTGTTTTTTGGGGCTGGGTACCTCAGGATATTGTGATAAATAGATATATAGAGATAGCAAATGACTTAGAAATATGTAGTAAAGCTTGGTGCAATGACTAAGACAAACGCGTTCACTACCATTAACCATTGCGGGGTAGTCAGAGGTTCATGTGTCCATCTCCGCAATTGGGAAGGTATTAATTGTATGGCCACCTCGAACACACGTTTTGATCAGATAGTCAGTACTCAATGTGACAAGTTGTAAGCCATGTCGCCATTTACAAGCACTAACTATTACCTGGTGACAAGTTGTAAGCCATGTCGCCAATTACAAGCACTAACTATTACCTGCTCTTGGTGCAATAGTGGTAAATCATACTCAATGTAGTAGTCCCATTGTAACCCATTGTTTTTTTCAAAAGATTTTTGATCATCTACTAAAAATATTACTTTTTTCAGAATATTGCGGTCATGGGGTGGCACTGGGGCCAGGATAAAGGTGGGTGGAGCTACCATAGGGACGTGTAGGGACATGTGCCCCGAAAAGGAGAGGCTGCATCGCCAGGCTGAGCATCAGGTGAGTTTATGAAGATCTTTTTGCAATGAATGTCCATAAAGTTCAATAGTTTCTCCAAATCTACCATAAGAATAAATTGTAGGAGCTTCGCAATTGTATAGTTTTGGGGAGTGCTTAGGAGTGATCAAACATCACATCTGTCTAGTTTTTTTAGTGTGTATACTATTTTATGAACATAGAGAGAAATGCTTCAATAAAATCTTGAAAATAAATTGCCTTCAAGTGTCCGAGGATAGATCATAAATATCTCCAACCCTGTAATTATAACTCCTCAGAGATAACCCTGAAAGGGATTAAGGGACGTAACTATACATATATGTAATACCCTTTTCATTTATTCCCCCAGGTGATGACCCTAGAAACGGTTCAAGACTCGGACGGTTTGCTGGACGCGTGGCGAGCCGTGAACAGTACAGCCGCAGTTCCGCCGACCAAGAAATGCCCATGTGCTACGAGCTACGGCCGCCACAGGCACTCATGCTGACTTGTTCCTACTTGTTGCATGAGATCGCGGATACTAGTCGACAGGTGATTATGAATAAGATTTACAAACGTTTAACGACTATGAACCCTTGTGTTGTAGTTAGAGGTTTACTTGTCCACCTCTGCAAATGCGGAGTAGTGATTTTACTATAGTTAATCCTTGTGGGGTAGTTAGAGGTTTACGTGTCCAGTTCCCCAAATGCAGAGATAGTGATTCTAAAGCAACCTGAAATTGAACGTTGACCAGATAGTACCTAATGTGACAGGTGGTAAACCGTGTCACCATATATAAGCACCAAGTATTATCTGTTCCGTAGAAAAGTTGCTTTGCTCACGATGTTCTCTCTCGCCGTAGTTGGTACATTTTGCTAACAATGTTTTTTCGTTCCTAAAATGTATATAGAAGATCATAAAATTTAATTTCAATAGGTATATGCTCTTGTGGTATTTGAACCCTGAAACAGTGTATTCAGTCATAAATTTCAATCGGAGTTGCACCAAATTAAACTTTTTCAAACTGTATTTTCATTTGTTCTCCAGGTATCCCTAGCAGATTGGTTTCACTTTCTGTGGGACAGGTTTCGAGGGATTCGGAAGGATATCACTCAACAAGCGCTATGTTGTGCAGGTCAGTTGTTTTGTACTTTTACGTTAAGTTTATTAGTATAGAGATTGACAAAAGAAATATATATGAGTGAAGTGGAAGGGCGGTTACGTAGGGGCCGGCCTAATAAGACATATAAGAGTCAGATAGACGCTATATTGAAAAAGGGTGACGTTAGGAGTACCTATAAGCGCAGAGTGTGTATGAGAAGATGTATAGTGTCAATAAAGCGAAAGTGGTCTGTCAGGATCGGGACAAATGGGAATCCGTGATCTCTGCCTACCCCTCTACAGGAAATCAGGCGTGATGTGTATGTATGTTTATTAGTACTGGCAAGTTTTTAACGTGAAGTCTGTCATCGTTCACTTTAAGAGGTGAACATTGTCCACATTATTTATCCACAGTGAGGATTTTATGACAATGTTTTTCCTTCACCTAAGTAATAGCACTAAATGGTCACCAAACCAGAAACTGTTCAAGCTTATTGTTGCCTAACTTCTACTGTCAAGGACTACAGACATTGCTAACACTACAACAAACTACTTTTATTTGTTCACAGATTCCATAAAGCTAGTCGAAATGTGCGCTAGATTTCACGCCCATTGCGCGGCCCGGTTAGCCGATTTAGAACATACCCAGTTCGACCAGAAGCTCAACACTGACAACCTAACTAAGTGCTTGCAAACCCTGAAGCATATGTACGCGGATGTAACGCCTAGCGAGAAACCGAGAGAGGCGGAGTTTCGTGGTTACGTCGCCTTGCTTAATCTGGGCGATGCTAACTTTTGGTGGGAGGTATGTTTCGTTACGATATCTTTGAATAGTTATTTGGAATTTACTGCGTAATTTTCTTGTGTACTATTGAATTATTGTTAAATAATTCTAAACTTGGGAGACGTCTAAGATCTTGAAATGTTAAATACTCACTGTCGCTTAGATAGTCAGCATATTACATGCAATTTTTAGAGAGAGATGCTCGTGGTGTAAAAAAATTGATAAGATTTTAAGATGTAACGGAAGATAAGGGCCAATAGTTATTGCTTATCCTAGTGTATGTAAGAGCTGTGTCAGCCACCACATTACCCAGTAATGAACAAGATTACTATTATAATTTAACTCGAAATAAGTCCTTATATATTATTGTTACAGATCAAGCAACTACCTCTTGAAATTCAGAAGTCTGAACCGATAGTGTTTGCCATTCAAGTGTTCAACGCTTTGGACAACAACAACTACGTGAGGTTCTTCAGACTGGTCAAGGAGAAGGCTTCCTACTTACAAGCGTGCATCCTCCTTCGATACTTCAATGACGTCAGAGCAAGGGCCTTAGCAAGAATAATCAAAGCGTACGCACCCAGAGGTGGTTCCAAATACCCAGCCACTGAGATCATAAATGCTCTAGCCTTTGAAAGCGAAGAACGAATGAAATCGTTCATCAGTCACTACGGTCTGCGGTGTGGGAAGACAGACGAAGACGAAACGTCTATAGTGTTAGATAGGAATCAATTTATAGAAGATAGTGATCCGTTCCCGCTAGCTAGGGAAGTGAAACTGATAGAGTCTAAAAGACAATGTAGTGTCGGTGAAATTATAGCGGGCGGTACTTTACCGAATATAGACTATAGAAGCCATGTATTGTACACAAGTTTCAAAAAAGATGGTAGTTTACGGGAAGAAAGCTTGTTAGCAGAAGACTTAGGTTATAGTACCGTAAATGATACGAATAAGGACCTGCAAAGTCTTAAAGGAGAAATATTAAGACAGTTAAAAGGCGGAAAGGCTTTTAGGATTTCTGAACCTCCACCGCCATTGTTTAAAAAACCTGAGGTGCCGGAGACTAAAGCTTTCGGGAAACCAGATTCCGTATTTACCTCTAACTTATCTTCGAAAGCTCCTGCATTTGCGACAAACGTGGAGCAACCGAATAAATTATTTTCTTTCAAACCTGCTATCACTATAGCATCACCCGAAGTGATCAAGAATTCACCAGCCAACTTTAACCTTGACAACAAGACCACGTTTTCGTTCTCGAAACCACAAACGAGTCCCCAAAAAGAGCAAGCGGACACTAATCTCTTTAAAATACCAACAAAAAGTAATGTGAAACCTGATAGTTCGAACATATTTGGCAAATCTAACATTGAAAACAAAGATCCTTTCAAGACACCAGCTGTGTTTAAAAGAACTGCCGATAATCTATTCAAGGTACAAGGTACGTTCAAGCAAAGCAGTGAAAACATTTTTGAAAAGCCACAAGACCAATTTAAATTAACTAAGGGAACCATTTTCAATAAACCTCAGGAACAGTTCAAACAAAGCCCTGACAATATTTTCAACGCTCCACAAGATACATTCAGAATGGGATCAGGAGATTTAAAGAAACCGCAAGAAGAAACAAAGCAGGGCACGGATGACATTTTCAAGAAGCCTGAAAATCCATTCGCCGCAAAAACTGTCTTCGATAAATCACAAAGTCTGTTTAAACCGCCAGATGTGTTTAAGAAACCCGATGAATCCGGTAAACCAGGCGCAAGCAATATATTCGCAAAACCTAATGATTTATTTAAAAGTGGTTCTGATCAAGATCAGCCAAAAGTTCACTCTGACAATATTTTCAAAAAGCCTGATGTAGCGAATGTGTTCTCTCAACAACCGTCGGCCGAAAACGTCAAACCTCCATCGAATCTGTTCGGTAATACATCTAATATATTTGGACAAAAGACTGATGTGAATAAATTTGTACTGCCCACAACGAATAACATATTTACCAAGTCTACTGAATCAAAGATAAATGGCACGCCATCTCTTGGTAGCAATATGTTTACAAAACCTACGAACGAACAAAATTCTGAATCAAATTCCCTTTTTGCTTCTAAAGCTTCTGACTCAAACATGTTCAATGCAGCCAACAACAGTATCCTAAACATTGCTAAACCACCTTCATATCCTTTGAGTATGCCGGTGTCCCCAGGGACATTATTCAAAAGTGTAACAGACACCAATGGACCTACAAGCGAAAGTTATAAAATATTCCAGTCTAAAAATGTACCAACGACCGTCGCCGCTAATATTTTCAATTCCGTGAATAAGGATCCTACAGATGTATATGATTACAACACTCCACACGAGATAAACGTTGAAGAACAAGTTCGGGAAGAGATGAGAAAGGAGAATGAACGTGTAGAGAAGATGAGACTGGAAGAACAGAAACGGCAAGAAGAACTAAGGCGCCAAGAAGAAAAGAAAAGACTTGAGGATGAGAGAAAGAGACAAGAAGAACTTCGACGGAAACAGGAAGAGTTATTAAGAAAACAGGAAGAAGAACGAAAGCGTATAGAACAGGAAAGAAAACGGAAAGAGGAGGAACTGAAAAAGCAAGAACTTCAAAGAAAACTCGAAGAAGAGAAACGCCTCGCAGCGCTCAAAGCGGAAGAGGAGAGAAAATTCAAAGAAAGGGTTGAGAAAGAGTCAGCCGAACTACTTGAAGAATTGGTAGATGTGATAAATAATACTGAAGTGGAATTTCACAGCAAAGAAGCGCTGGATATATTAAATTACGCAAAGGAACTCAATAAACAAATATTTAGTGAGCTTTCTCAAGAAATTTGTGAAAATGAAATGAGGGCAGAACTATTCCGGACGAACAAATTAATGAAAAAATGGTTTACTATCTGGAGTAAGAACCTATTGAGAAACAAACAACGTAGAAAGCTATTAGACGATACACCTGTGTGGTTGCTTGATAAGACTCCTGTAGAAAAGGCTGTGGAACTTAGACTGGAAACAGAGCCTGCAGCCTTGAGATATATGCGGGCATTCCACAGGGGCCACACATTCACTGGCGAACCCAAATACATACCGCCTCCACAGCAGTACAATATTATGGAAATCATTAAATCACCTTTACTGAAACGCATGAAGCAGATAAGCTACCCATACGACAAATGTTTCTTTTGGAAATTAAGTATAGTGTCGCCAGGACCAATGAAATGGTTGTACAGAAAGTTGGAAATACAAGACTGGTTGGGCGCAGCCTTTTCTGATCGAAAGAAACATGACACATCCGAATCTCTAATTAGAGTTGAAAAATTGTCTTGGAATAATTTAATGGATTTTGCAATTTCTGTTAGCTTGCTAGATACGCAGAATAAGAATCCTGGTGAAGCGATTGAAGGAACGAATGCCTTGCTTTACTACATTACGGAAGAGGATGGGAATCCAGTAAAATATTTAGACTTTTTGATGAAGCAAAAGTATCCCTATCAATTGATACCAGTCACTATTATTATGCCTAAGATGACCGAGCTGCAAAATGAGCTAGCTGAATACCTCACGCTTCTAGTTAATAAAAACGTGATATCTAGTTATAAAATTATTGTTGTAGAAAAAGAAAATTTACACGAGTCAATTAATAGTTCTTCGAAAATTGCATTGAAATGGCTGGCAAAGAAATATCCAGCTACGCCATCTATTGAAATAGATTATGTGAAATCAATTTGTCAAAGATACCTTGGCAATGAAATATGGAGTTGGCTGAGATTGCAGAGGCAAAATTCCAACATGGATACTGTCATAAAACAATTAAACAACTTAGTTAACATTTACAATATTGCCGTAGATAAATTAACAGCAACAATAACCAATGAAGACTTATTCAATTACCCATCATTCCCACTAGAGTTCAAAAAGTATCTCAATCACGATTCACCATATCCAAAATCAAGTGAATTCATTACAAGCAATGTGAAAACATCAGACAACATAAACGAAATCAAGACAATAATGAATAATCTAAAACTACCTCAACCTAAGAAAGTGTTTAGACCAAGAGATGCAATAACCATGCAGGAGGATATAAGGACGTATTGTGAACAAATTGGATGGTTCAAGGACACGGAAGAAGTTGTCTGTAAGGTTGTCGCAGTTCTCCCATCAGAGTTCTCAAGTGATGACATCTCAGTGGAAAGATTTACAGAATTGTTTGAAAGTTACGACATGTTAGATCTTCTTAACATTGTAGTTTACGAAAAGATCAATAGTTTAAGACATTTTAACAATTTATTTGCAATCTATGAGAAATGTGCTTTAGAAGCATACAAGACTTATCATTGGTGGCATGAGATTAATGCTGTTAGAAATATAAAAGATATGAATGTAGAGTATAATGATGATGTGGACTTCATGATTGAAACTAAAAGGCGAAGAATGCAGGAAGATTCCTACGAAAATCTCTCTTTAGAAGAAGCAGATTGTTCAATGGTAGAGGAGAGCATTATGAAAACTATTCAAAAGATCGATGAGATCGACAAATGTGCAGAAGCTGTACAAAATTTAGAAAAGCAAATTGAATTAGAGAAGAAAAAATCTTTGGAATTTGAACGAATGTTGCAGGCAGCATTGGCTGATACATAATGCATGTTATGTTACTTTGTGATTAATGTAAATAATTTTTTTATAATTTTGTGTTGCAATTTAATGAGGGTTTGCAATAAAATGTGATTTGATTATGTAAAAACAATGTCTTTTATTGTTCACACTCTGCATTTGGTTCTACAATTTTTAAACATTCATCTACAAATTCTGTGAATATTGGTTCTAGCATATATTGCGCCATTAGTTCATCAGGATGGGGAGATTTATCAATTTCTTCAAGTATTGCTCTTACATGAGGATTTGCCAGGCAGTCCTTTAATTCTTTTGAGTTTTCTGGAACAAAACATAATTCTATATTTTACACCTGACAATAACTGAAACACAACACTCCTAAAAACTGATTGGCTTTTCACAAATAGTTCATAATAGTGTCTGTACTGCCACATTTGAACTATCTCAGTGTTTAGTGTTGTTACCTACTGAGAATCATGTTGGGTACCACCATGGAGTAAATAATAGGAGTGGGCTGCAATATTTGTATGGAAACTAGTGTGGCATTACACAGGGTGAAACGAGGTATGCAAGATGCAGGGGAGATATTACAACCAATTAAAACACGGCATCAGCCAATCAAATCAGGTATTTTCTTTCTACTACACATTTTTAGACTGCACCAATTAAAACACGCCAATTGGTCTCCAAATCAGGTAGCAGGGACCGCTCCTTTCACTAAGTCCTGTTTATATTTGGTTCGTGGGTACCACACATCTTAAATCATTTGCTCTGATTGTAAGCTGGCCATGCACTCTGACCGGGAAGGGGTATTGTTTGTGATGTGCATGTATGTATACTGGCTGATTGAGTACCATCATCTGCAGTGAAGGTCTTACTGAAACTGACAGGCGATAAACCTATGCAGTGAAGCTGTCCTGAGCAAAACAAAAAATGTAATATATCACATTATAAACAGTAGACTTTTACTTATCTGAAGTCAGGGCAGAATTAACATGTCAGATCTAACCATTTCTTATAGATATTATCAACATTCAGACAAGTAAACAGTAGCAAAGTGTAATACTTAACTATTTTACAATAGAAATAGGTCATAGATATGATAAATGACTTTATAAACAATTTTTTCTATTCATCCCAACGTATTAACCAGCATCAGTGACTATCTCATACCTTACAGATATTTACTGATTACTTGTACGATTATAACTTACCTAATAACTCTAGTTTCTCTTGGGGAACAGTATCTTCAGTAGGGTATTCATAATTTCTTAGCTCTTGACTGGATTGCAACCTTTCTTCAAGTTTACTAGGTGGAGGACTACAGGGTTTTGCTTTATGACTTCTACAGCAACTTACAGAGCAGCTGACAAATATTAAAGTATATGTTAACACTTTTACATGTTAATATTAAATGATTATTATTAATTAGATTAAATGATCATTAATATTAATTACACAATAGAAATTGATACAATTATAAAGGCAATAAATAAATATACTTACTAAGGTTCATTAAAATTTATATAAACGGTTAGTTAAGTTAATTGTAGGTTAAGGAAAATGTATATAAATTTACTTACTAAGGTTCTCTGCATGTAGGGCATTTATATTTCGACTGGGCACCACACTCGATGCACGACATTCTTGATTATTGCTTAACAAAATTATGTATCACAGAATAGCTAAATACGAATTCTCTTTAAAAGTTAGTATCAGGGCTCATAATACTCAGAATAATATTTTCTACAATAATACAAAATTCACGTAATTATTTCACTTCACAACTCGAAATGTGTTTACAAACAAAACTCACATGTCCGATCATTCGTATTTCAATTCCATTCATCGTTCAATTACAAGCGAGTAACGATAATATTACCACTGACAGGGAGAAAAATATTATATATATATATATAACGTTATTGCATGGAATTGACTACAGCCTATGTCAACGATATTCATAATGATATTGATTCTATTGTTCGTCTTGTATTGTTTGGCAGCACTTGTAGGGTCCCCTAATGTGCTGCATTAAATAATGGTATTCGTGGGGCTCTTGGCAGGCAGCGTCGACATATCAGCCTGTCTTCAACCAGTCGGTGTGGTTCGTAATATTGATGCCTTGGTCTCGGAGGAGGGTGTTACAATGGGATGCTGCATGTGTGAAGTTGCTGCATGTTGTGTGAATAGCCTAGCTTGGGTTAGAAGCAGCAAGGGTAGTCTTTAACATTCATACACATCACGCCTGATTCCCTGTAGAGGGGTAGGCAGAGATCACGGATCCCCATTTGTCCCGATCCTGACAGACCACTTTCGCTCCATTGACATTCATACATCTTCTCATACAGTCTCGGCGGTTATAGGTACACCTAACGTCACCTTTTTTCAATATAGCGTCTATCTGACTGTTATATGTCTTATTAGGCCGGCTCCTACGTAACTGCACTTACACTTCACTCATATATATTCCTTTTGTAAATCTGCTATCATTCATTAAAAATTCAGTTATTAGTCTTTAAAACGGTATACGGTCGGTCGGTCTCCGGTTGAACTTGGACAAGACCAAAGTCATGTTCAATGAACTCGTTGTCCCGGGGCCGATCACGATCAGTGGAGAAGCGCTCGAAGTGGTCCAGGAATATGTCTACCTGGGCCAGGTTCTGCTACAAATGGGTAGGGACAGGGAAATTGCTTTCGAGCACTATCGTATTCGCTCTTAGATTTCCAGAAGAGTGCAGCTGGGCTGGGCAGCATTCTGGAAATTGCGTCATATCTTCTCGTCGCACACTACCGCAGTGTCTTAAGACCAGTAAAGGGTTTTCAATCAGTGCGTCCTACTCATTTAGATACTGTAATGACATACGGCACCGAGACGTGGAACATGACAGTCGGGCTGGCTCACCGATTACATGTCGCTCAGCGAGCAATGGATGCTGGGTATCTCGTTAAGGGACAGAGTCTGGAACAAGATTATCCGGCAGAGAACCAATGTCGTAGACATTGTCTATCGATGTTGCAAGCTGAAGTGGCAGTGGGCCGGTCACGTCTGTCGCAGAACCGACGACCGTTGGAGCAAAGCGGTTCTCGAATGGCGGCCGCGTCTCGGTAAACGTAGTGTAGGACGCCCCCTTGCTAGATGGACTGATGACCTTAAAAAGGTCGCTGGCAGTGGTTGGCTGAGGGCCACGAGTGATCGTGTTTTGTGGCGTTACCTTGGGGAGGCCTACATCCAGCAGTGGACTGTCATAGGCAGATTGATTGATTGAAAACGGTATAAATTTATAGGTTTGGAGACAGGATGTCTGTTTGAGAATTATTTCTGGAAATATTGGGTTAGTGGGGTCTCAGTGCTTGAAAGCCTCACTGGGAACTCTCTATGCATCTAATTGTAAGAGAGCAGGAGCTGCCCTCGGTCAGCGACTCGATTTGGAAATGCTGCACTCGTATTTGCCTGGTATAGGTCACTGGATAACTTTTTATTTTAAATTGGATGTAAATTAAGATTGTATGTACTATAATCCTGTGATAGAGTAATTAAACATATTAGATGTATGCATAATCATAACTTTTTTTTAATTCTTTAATAAGCTATTCACCACTAAGGTTAAGTGGACCTGATGGCATACCGGCCAGGGTACTGAAGAGCTGTGCTCCAGAATTGGCTCCTGTACTGACCCGCCTCTATAGGCTCTCTTTGGAGAAAAAAACCATCCCCACATCCTGGAAGGTCGCTAACGTGCAACCTGTGCCAAAAAAGGGAAACCGCACTAACCCTGCCAACTATCGTCCCATTGCGATCACCTCCATCATCTGTAAGGTGATGGAGCGTGTCCTCAATAGAAAACTGCTGTCGTACCTTGAGGCGAATGACATCCTCAGTGATCACCAATACGGATTTCGTAATAGTCGATCTACTGGGGATCTGCTGGTGTACGTCACGCACTTATGGGGCGAGGCCATTGAGAAGCATGGTGAGGCCCTTGCGGTCTCCTTAGATATCTCCAAGGCCTTTGACAGGGTTTGCCATGCGGGACTCCTGAGTAAACTTCCAGCCTACGGACTTACAAACAGTTTTTGTCAATGGACCAGAAGTTTCCTCAGTGCCCGAAGCATCAGGGTGATGGTTGACGGTTGCACATCGGACCTTAAGACCCTAGACGCAGGAGTTCCACAAGGATCGGTTCTCTCTGCAACGTTGTTCTTGCTTCATATAAACGATCTGCTGATGCCAGGGATAATAGGCTATGCGGATGATAGCACAGTTGTAGAGAGGTACATCCCTGGTCCTAGGGCTAACGTGGATGAAATAAATCTCCAAAGGGAAGCAATGGTCTCGCGAGTGAATCAAACGCTGGAACACGTCTCCCAATGGGGAGATATGAACCTCGTGAGTTTCAACGCCAATAAGACCCAAGGATGCCTTTTCTCTGCTAAGAAATCTGAGATGAGTATTGCTCCACTCTTTCGAGGCACGCAGTTGCCAGTCACCAGTCGTTTGAGTATGCTTGGTATCGAGCTTAGAAACGACCTAAACTTTGGTGAGAATATAGAGTCAAGGGCCAAGCTTGCAGCGAGGAAACTTGGCATCCTGAACAGGGTTAAGCAGTGTTTCACACCGGAGCAGCTTTTAGTTCTCTACAAAGCACAAGTGCGGTCGTGTGTGGAATATTGCAGTCATCTATGGGATGGCTCTGCCAAGTACCAGCTAAATTCCCGTGACTCTATAGAGCGTAGAGCCAAGCGCATGATTGGCGACCAAAAACTTGCGTCCAGTCTGAATAGCCTAGCGCACAGGCGAAAGGTTGCCAGTCTTTATGTGTTTTACAGGCTCTATTATGGCGAGTGTGCGAATGAGCTGCACTAGCTCGTACCTCCTTCGCCTTTTTATCACCGAACCTCCCGAAAAATGGCGGGATACCATCCCCATTTGGTAGAGCTACCGCGTGCCCGCACAAATCGCTTTAACGCGTCATTCATAATGCGGGCCGGTAAGGAATGGAATTCCCTGCCTGCCTCTGTATTCCCGGAGGTATTTAATCCACAGTTGTTCAAAGCTAGGGTGCATAGGCATTTACTGCGCAAGCTCGCTACATCTTAGACTCTGTCTGTCGCCTCCTTTGAGTTGCAAACAGGGTCAAGAGTGAGCCCATTTCAGTTTAAAAAAAAAAAAGTCGACTCAAGTACAAACACTGATACCTTGGCGTTTGGACTTCTTGTTATTCCATCGCCATGTATACACCAATGCCGTCAGCCGCTACAGCCGAAAAAAAAACGAAGTCGAAGCGCCAATTCTTCTCTTCCCTGTTCTTCGGTTCGTTCCAGTTGAGGATCCAACTATAATCCCAAAGCGAACATATTTAGCCAGTTCGGCATCACAATAGACTAAATGTTCAGCCAAAAATTTATTTGTATTTTCAACTTTCACTGAGCTGCTGACTTTGTTGACCAACCATAGAGGACTGAATCGTGACTGAATCATAACTTACCACAACAAAAATAAATAATAAGTTAAATTCACAAGTTAATCAGTGGAGGTAACTAAATCATAAAATTGTAATATTTTATAATTGAAATCTTTAATAAAACATGTTATAACTTTTGCCAACGAAGTATATTTATTTATATAAATTATTTGATAAATTCTATTAATAAAACTAGTTCACGTTTTTAGGTATCTCTTTTAATTATATTCAATTTATCATGTTTCACAACAAATTAAATTCATACATCTAACGGAGGTACCGCTAGATGTATGAATCTAATTTGTTCTACTAAAAATATTTAAAATAATAATTAATTTGTAATTTAAAACATAGATGATGGCAGTCATAGTCATAATGTACTAATGTCCTTTAATATTTATTTATTGAAATTAAACAAACAACAATATTTATACAAAAACTAAAACTATTACTAAACCTAAAAATATACTTTTTTTATATTAAACTGTCCTTTTAAATCTAATGTTTCATAAGCAAAGGACTTGCGGTCGCTCAGGTACTCGTCTAAATCTGAGGGTAGGGTTGAGTTCACATCACTGACAGCTAGTTGGTGGTATCTCTTCCTCAAGAGGTGTGCTGCGGCCTTAGGCTGCCTGTCTCTGGTGAATATTCCCTTCTTGTTACCACCTACTCTGTGAATAGCTGTGAAGAGAAATTAAGTTTTTAGGGATATGGGAATAGAGATCCCGCCACATAAGGTGGCAGTTGGAGGCGTCGCCACAGTCGCGTAATTCAGTGTTACCAGTAAACACGCCAAAACTAGCACTCACTGTGCCATACGGCTCGATACATTATAGGTTTCATTTGTAACGGTCTTTGGTTGCAGAGCTATAAACTCAAATAAAACAAATTAATATATCAAAGTCAAAATATGTTTATTAAACTATTTCAAACATGATTAATAATTAACGGGACTTATCCTTCTTATTATATATTACATATATTATGTGTTCCTTCACTCTGTCCGCAATAGACCGTTTAGTGTGTTCGACGTAGGATTTCCCACAGCTGCAATCAATCTTATACACACCCTTATATCTTATATCATGAGTATAAATCGCGAATCTCTTAAAACTATTATTTCAAACATGGCACTGAGCATTGTCTTTACATATTTTTTACCGAGGTTAGATCAGCGGAGACCCTAGCTTGGAGAAGAACTAACAAGAAACTCCGGAAATCAATTTATTATAATCACCCTTAACAACATAAAAATTACAAAGAGTGGGCAAAAAACACAACGCTGGTAATACTAAATTTACCTTTCATACAAAATAACACGCAATGGCGGTAACGTCAAATTTAGTTCCAAGTTTGGCTACTGCCACCTTATGTGGCGGGATCTCTAGAATAAATTTTATTATGAGTTCACAGATCAAAAGTATTCAATGTTCATACTCATATACTTGAACATCTTTCGAAGTGTTCAGAAAGTTGGATACACGTTAACTTATGTACTCGGCCCCTTTTCATTTACATACTAAATATGATCGCAGTCCATCGCCTAAATGATTCTATCGTCGTTGTCAAACCAAAATCTGCTATGTGCACTTTTTCGAGATTTTAACTTTTTGACGTCTGCGTATAGAACACTGATCAATCTACCGTAAAAAAACTGCCATGTGTCTATAAGCACTGGGAGACATTATATTCCATAAATATTAAACCTCCGTCGTTAAATAACAAATCAGTTCATTTCTAACATCTATAGCTTTCATTTGATATAGTATTTAAAATGCAAATTCATATAAAATTTTACAGGAGAACTTTTTTTGTCAATATCTCGAAAGTATAATTTTGGCACATAGCAGATTTCGGTTTGACAACGACGCTATGCTGTTCTGATTATTTTTCGTCTTATACGACATGCCAGAAACATATACGATTTGTTAGCATTCTAATTACGCCTCTGGTTATTACAACAGCAGTTTACAATAATAGTTAGTTCTAAAGAATATATGTCTTGGTTGGAATATACGAATATCTTACTTTGTTGTGTTTTAAAATCTGCGAAGTTCCAAATGAACTCTCCTACGAAGAACCCAGTTTTCCTCAGCTTGTCGAACGCTTTGAAATGCTCCGACATCAGTAGACTTTGGTATTCTTCAGACCAGACGTAGTGAGGCAACTAGAATAATGTCATATGGTCTATGAAGAGACAGGATTACATAGAAATAAGTAGTGAGGAGACCTATTAAGCATAAGGCTAGCCCATCGCCCAATAGATTCCATTGACTCCAAATTCCTCATGAGCCTCCTACGACAACGGCTGGGAAAGTACTAATGGGAAGAACGGCAGCTAGTTAACATTCTTTTTATAATAACATACATATATGTATTCTTTCACATACTGCAATCCCATCCGGTGTGTATAGAACCTCGGGAGATACAATATCCCGTAAATTACTTAACATGAATACCTATTGGGTTATAATGTCATAGGGAACATTGGCGACAGGTTTCTAGCGCATCATTGGTAATATTCAACTAACCTCTAGTCCCTTAGTCACCTCCTACGACATGCTGCGAAGAATATATACGACACAGACTAAAACGCTACAAATAATAAAGGTAGTAGTACACTAACCAAATGCAGCCCCGCAATGGTGTCAGCTCCGTACTCGGACATGAGCACAGGCTTTTTGTACTTGTGGTGCCACGCCTTGCCCTCCTCGAGCACGTTGAACGAGATGTTCTCCAAATGGCCCGTGTTCTGGTACCAACCGTTGTAGCGGTTGAAGCTTATTACGTCTAAGTGCTGCCCCTGGGAATAGGTTGGATTTTGCTGCTTAGAAAATGGGTGGTTAAATTTATTTTAGAGTTTTATACTTGAACCATGGATGGCAGAGGTAATCATAACAACCGTGGTGTAACATATTTTATTTATAATAATTTTTTATAACAAATATCTATGTATCTTATCCAGTTATAGGAGTAAGAAACACTTTGTTGGAAGAGTTACTTTTCAATAAATTCCTATGAATGTTGAAAAATAATGAATATCAACTTTAATATTAAAAATTACGAATTTGTTAAAATCTCCTGAAATATAATAAAATTTTATAAATAAGGACCTTCGTAAATTCAGCAAGCTTACACATTAAACAATCTGTACTTACGACTTTATCGGCAGCGCTGCTTTGAGATAAAGCTATAGTGATAGGTCGTGATAGATCCATGGACCTTACGTGTTTCGCCACTTCACTGCAAATATGATAATCACATTATTATAAATATTGATACCAACATTTGCATTAGCTTTTACAATAAATAGAATGTAAATACCGACTTTTGCATTAGTGTCTAATTTGCATTGCATTCATTCTACATTTTCTGATGTTACCAATTCGGATTCGTCTTTTACGACCTATTTTGGAACAAACCCTTTATTCATCTTGTAAACTTTAGACTAGGTATGTCGCTGAATCAGATTTTTAACAGTATGTCGCTGCAATTACAGTTACGATAGATGATTTTGTTGCCTTGTTTGTATACTTATCAGACAAATTATGACTAGTCACTACACGTACCGGGACTTATCGCGTAAAATAATAAAGTTACCTTTATTAACCCGACGCGGCTACAGCGAGCTTCTTCTGCTATTAATCATGAGTATAAATCGCTCTCTTAAAACTATAGGGCTCGTTGGCGATGGACCACATGATGACGCTGGGGTGGTTCTTGTCTCTGCGGATGAGGTCTGTCAGGGAGCGCTTGTGCCGCTGCAGAAGAGCGTCTGAGAAGTAACTGTGAAGTGGAAGAAACGATTCTGAATAAACAGACTTTAATATACTCCTCTACCGTGCTAGCTGGAACGTCAAAAGAATGCAAATTAGCTGTCGTTCTACCCGGCATTTCGTAGGATACGACTAAGGGACTAGGGGTAAATGGAATAAATTGGGCGATTGGATACCAACCTCGAAAATTCTGTCAGTCAAGACGTGGGTTTGGGGTGGCCATAGAATTACTACCATCGCAATTGCGGACATTAACGCGTTTGTCTTTTATACAATAGAAATATAATGATTGCGTCACTTTAATCGATAACAAAAACAACAATTAATGCACCACGTTTATTAAACCTCAAAATCACGAGCCCGTTTAAATAAATTCATTGCTTTGAACAAGCAACAAGTTATGACGACCTCCGTGGCGCGATCGGTTAGCCGCCGGAACGCTAATCGTGAGGTCCCGGGTTCGATTCCCGGTGGAGGCAGAGTTAAGAACTACGCTTTTCTACTGCTTTCCAGTCTGGTCGTTGATTATATATGCTATATATGTATTTATCCATGTATAATATGTATACATTTCTTAAATATACGTTGACTAGTACCCTTAACACAAGTCTTAAATGTACTTAACGAGGGGCTAGTTCAATTGGTGTAATAATGTCCAAATATTATTATTATTATTATTATAATATCCATATTAGTTATTCAACATTCAACTTATTTAACTCTGGATTACTAAACCTAATTCTTCGTAAGCCCCTGTCACTACTAAATAAAACTCACTCAGTGTCGACGCTGGGGCACTCGTCAATGATCATGACGCCCTGCTCGTCGGCCATCTGGTAGATCTCCTCGGCGTAGGGGTAGTGGGAG
Source organism: Leucoptera coffeella (assembly GCA_030578115.1). Taxonomy (NCBI): domain Eukaryota; kingdom Metazoa; phylum Arthropoda; class Insecta; order Lepidoptera; family Lyonetiidae; genus Leucoptera; species Leucoptera coffeella. The sequence goes on along the minus strand of JAMBLF010000554.1, from coordinate 144,763 downwards.
GTGCGGAAGGCGTTGGCCCCCACCCACCGGATCAGGTTGAAGTTCTTCACCCATAGCACTGGATCCCAGCCCTTGCCTCGCAACTATGAAAAAAAACATGAAAACTTATGTCATATTCACGAAAACTATGTTTATAATTATAGATATATGTATTCATGTCTCTGAGTTCCAAATAGGATAGGTAGAGACCATCAATCGTCACCTGGAACGATCCTGATAAATCTCTCTTGCACTCACACCCTAAACCGTCTCATACATGCTATTCTATTCTTCGAACTACGTATCCCAGTCTTGATCTGTATATGTTCTACGCGGCTTGCCCCGTCCAAGACTACCTTCCACTTTTTAATTATTTGAAGTCTTTTTAGGGTCTCTATAAAATGACATTGTCCCTTGCTAGCTGAGGCGTAAAAAGAATGCTCATTAGCTATCGTTTTGCCTGACATGTCGTAGAAGGCGACTAAGAGACTAGGGCTAAATGGGATTGATAGGGCTAGGCTAGCAACTTGTTACCATTGCTCCATATCACATCACAATCTTATAATGCATGCTTAAAAAGTGACCTAGGAGATCTATATCTCCGAGGTTCTGTCCACCCCGAAAGGAATTCAAGTACGTGATTATATATGTATGAAAAAAGTGTGTCAGCTTGCTTGCTCATCGCCCTACAGTTTTCAAAATTCACCAGTCTGTTTACAAACATGGCAACAGAGCATTGTAATGAAACTAATAACAATGTTTTTATGCTTATTATTAGTTTTGGGCACGTGGAGCGGATGGGTGGATGGTTACGAAAGAAATTTATAAAACTAAAGTGGAAGGTAGAGCTGGACGGGGTAGGCCGCGTAGAACATATACAGTTACGAGTAAAATTGGAGAAATTCTTATCTTGGAGGTTGTGGTATGAGGAACATGAGCGCACGTATGAGAAGGTTAATGGGTATGAGTGAAGCAAGAGAGATTTGGCTTGACCGTTCAAGGTGGCGTTCGATAGTCTGCCTATATATATATATATATATGTAGAGACGTGAATATACGTATGCATATTGATACGTATGTTTGCATATGCTACATCGTACAATGAGACTGCACCTTTTCACTGAATTTTATTTTAATGTGTAATGTTACATAGCGGGCGGCTCAATAGGACATATGACAGTCAGATAGACGCCATATTGAAAAACGGTGAGTCAATAAAGCGAAAGTAAACCACTGTCAGGATCGGTATAGATGGGGGATCCGTGATCTGTGCCTACTCCCCTACAGGTTGTGGCGTGATGTGTATGTATATATGTGTTATATTTGTGTTTATATGCATTGAATAACGTGTTTTCTTTTTAAACTTACATCTGAATCCTCGTGCATACCGAACCCTCTCAGGTAGATGGGCTTGTCATTGAGATAGACGGAAGAGTTGGTCCAAGATACGGTCCTGATGCCCACCTTCTGCTTGTACGTGTCCAACACGGTGCCATTGTAACCTATCAACGTTGCCTGAAAGACACCAAATATATTCTAACTTAAAGGAAGTATATTTATTTATTCTCACTCAAAGGAAGTACATATGTATATTTATTCAATCAATCGATCTGTAACAGTCTTCTATATTTCTATGATACTGTCTTTAGTTATCAGTCCAAATTTGTATCTTTATCCGAAAGGTCATATTAAAAGTATCAATTCTAGCTACAAAATTGTAGGTCTAATTAAAAGTATCAATACTTAGCTACAAAAGCTACATAAGTGATCGAGTTTGAATAAATTACGAGTACAATTTGCGAACTAACCATGACTATTAGTTTTCATATTCATTCACGAGTACATCACTACACATTAACCTACCAATACTTGTACATATTTTTAACCTATAAGATGTTATCTTAATAAGTTACATACAACAAAGAAACGGCCATTAAAATATTTAAATTCTCACCTCCAAAGTATACAAGTACCCTGGCTCCGTGTGCATGAGGTGAGGCCACCAGAAATTGGCGTTGGCTATGACGATCAATCCGGCGCAGAACTGAGTGGCTTCCACTTGGTTTCCTTCCTTGTCAAAGACTTGAATCAGACACTGGATGTTATCGTTCTCCGACCCCTTGTACGTTATGTTGTATAGAATGAATCCTGTAGGGTTTAAATAATATTCGATGTTAGACAATAACGTTCACGACCATTACCATTACGGGGTAGTCAGAGGTCCAGGTTTGCATTTCCACAATTGTGACGATAGTAATTCTATGGCCACCTCGAACCCACGTGTTGACCAGATAGTCAGTACTAAAAGTGACAGGTGGTAAGCAATGTCGTAATTTACAAGTACTAAATATTTACTTACGATTTTTTCCCTCATCGTAATATACAATGCATTTCGTAAATGTATTTTTATTACGAAAATCTACATAGAAATACATTAAACTTCATTTCCAATTCGATTTCCAAGCGAGATCTTAACCCTGTACCCACTGATACAGAGTCAAGCCCCAAACAACTGAGTTACGTCGAATTAATTCGATGTTAGGTTAGATAAATATGACTATAAGTTCTTGTTCAATACAACGTTGTCCTCGATAATTTAATAGGTGATAAAATTTTACTATGTAGGTTTTCAAAGGTACATATTTGCTGTTTTTGCAATTGTCTGTATGATGACCTAGCGATGCATAATAGTGATGTAGAGCAATGGATATGCGAGAAAATACTAAAACTTAAAACGTACTTACAAATTATAGATCAAATGACAAAATGAATTGTATTATGGTACGAATATTTAAGTACACGTATGTATATCCTTACTTTAGTAAGTTGACATCCTTTTACATAACATGTGTTTAATAGGCACAGAAAACCTTTGAGAACATAGTTTATTTATACATACATTATCCATCAAGACATAGTTGTATATAGTTTACATTGTCCATCGTCCTAAGCCATAGTTATAAGTAACTACACTTTATTACCATTGTGATAAGCACGCACGTGACAAGCAAGATTATGAGCCATCTGGTTCTTAAATTAGCAATTAGTATATACCTGTAAGTCCTTGTATATCGGTGTTAATGATGACGTCATCGATGTAAATCCGTGGCGTGGAGTAAAGGAACACCGACCGATGTATTCCGGCATAGTTGAAGAAATCGAACGTGTATGATTGTTCAACGCGTACTATCTTATTTCTGGAAGATATAAACAAAAGCGTAAATTAAAAGTACCGTGATCGTCTGGAACGTCAAAAGAATGCTAACTAACTGCCGTTCCTTCTGGCATGTCGTAGGAGGCGCCTAAGGGACTAGGGGTATATGGAATCTTTTGGGTGATAGACTGACTACCTATCACCATTAATCCATATGACATCGAAACCCCAATATACGTGCTAATAACCAAGAAGATGTATTCATGTCTCCAAATGTTCTGCACACCTCGAAAGGGATTAAGGACGTGAATGTATATATATTGAAACATTTTGAAAATCTTATTTTGCCCTAAGGGTAAGTAACTATAATTTCAGATTGTGTATGGGAGGTTACGTAGATGTATGTACATTAATAAAATGTGAATGGTTATTAGGATCCTAATTTCATTGTAATTGTTGAATCTATATCATAACGCCGCTGTACGAGTATAAAGGTTTTGTCAATTCGTTATAATGTTATTATTTTAGCAACGGCATTCTATATAGGACAAAAATAAGAACGCGTTCACCATTATCCCTTGCAGTAGTCAGAGGTTCAGGTTTCCATCTACGCAATTGCGAAGGTAGTTATTCTATGGCCACCTCGAAACCATATTTTGACATTTATGATAGTGTTAAAATTTTGAGGAATTCGGACCTGAATATTTACTTTGAGTATCTTACTGTTATACTTACAGTAATTACTCACGTGCATGAGTATCGCACGTGCCACAGTACTATCTGTTCCAAATTCAAGCGGCTTAGCGCAATTGGGAGCATGAACTAAAATCTAGATCACTTTTCGCTTTCAACAAGCCTTGAACCAAATGAAAAGTTAATCTTGTAAATAATAAAATAATAATCATATTTGTAAGAATATTATGTGATAATGTAATTAAAAACAATGAATGACACGGTAACACATATTTGTATCTATATTACTAATAATTCGAGATTGCTTGTAAATAATAGCTGTAGGATGTATATGAGTGCGATTTGCGAAATTATAGTTAACATTTAGTTGTATTTGTAAAAATAGTATACACTGTATAAAGATGAATACACTGGAAAAACGCTTCGCTATATGTTTCCGATGACATGCCCGAGCATAAAACAACAAGAATCATATTTAAGGGTCATTTTGATTAACATATAAATAATATTTTACCGACAACCATTAAACATGTCGGCTACATAGAGACGGAATTCCCTTCAACTAAAAAATGCAAAGAGTGTAAATCGTGTATTGTGGCGTACAATTGGAGAAGCCTTTATATAGCAGTGGACTGCTACAAACTGATAGATTGAAGACGAAATAGTAATATAAATATCTTACCCAGTAACAATGTCTTGAGTGATCCCCTGGGGCACGGTATCTGGCAGTAGCGTATTATCAACCACCACAGTCAGAAGGTTATCCTTGTCGGTGTGCACATAGTTGGTTATTTCAATTTCAAAGGGCAAATGTCCTATTTCGTGGTAAGACACCGATTGCCCGTTGACCCACTGGAAAAAGCAATTAACGAGGCTATTTTAGTTCCTTCCGCCACACGAAAAGGTCGAATTTGTCACGCGACTTTTCGAAAGCAGTTTATTGAAAACGAAAATGGCCGGCCCTTTGCTAAATAACTAATTTACACACGCTCCGTTTCTAGTTGCTTTGGTTTAAAAATAAAGCCTTAACTGACTTATTCAGATCAGTTATACATATTTGTGTCTAATGTTTCTAAAAGTGAGCATTTTATATGTCATGAGTATTTTGTTTGATAAAAGTGAAGTAGTTTACTTAGTTAAGTAATGCAATAATATAAAGAGGAAAATATCCTGTTCTCAAGAGATTATTATTTAGATTTTTTTTGCGTTTAAGCAATTTTAATTATCTGGATATTTAATATGATCTTAGAGAAACTTTGCTATGCTATTAACATACTGTTATGATCATTTAATCTTATAATAAATGATTCATGTATAACTGCAGGTATGACACAATTAATGTAATCATTCTCCCTTAAAAATAAAATGTATCGTTCCTTTATCAACTAAGGTATGTTAACCTACATGCGTCGGGTTTATTGGATATTTGTAAAAACATTTCATTTGTTATTAGTTGAACATGCATGTAAATTCTTCTCATACCATAGGCGATAGGCAAGTATTAGTTAAAAAGTAGACTATTTACATATTGACCAACCCAGATAAGTGAAAAAGGCATATCAACAAAAAAAGGAAAATGTTTGAGATTGTACTAAATACTATGTTATTTGCTAAACGACTGTGTATGTTACTCATTAAGATAACCCAAAAAGATAGTTGGAATCATTCTTTATCAAATAAAGCGAAAACTAATTATTGCGAAACAATGCCATCCTTTAAAAAATGTACTTAAGTACGTAATACGTACATACTATGTTAATCAATACACAGTGGTAGTATTCATCAAATAAAAGTTTTATTTAATATAGTGGTTAAACATTTCCAACTTTTCTTTTAGATGATGTAATGTAATACAAATACACGCGTACACAAATAAAATCCAAAGTTTACAAAACAAAACAATGTATATTGTATAAAATAAACAAAGTTTTGGTATCACAGCTCATACATGAATGAAAATGTATTTGGCTATTTATCTCATTATAACTCTCGCTCACTCGAAACGTCTAAACCCTTATGCAAATTGTAGAAAGCTAATTACACACTCTGTTTTGTTACAAAAAGGTGGACTCAACCATGCTCATCTGTACAGCATTCCGATGAATATTCATGGAGTATTCGCAGAGTTACGCACTAGGACAAAATAACAAATGAGGGGGCCGAGTCTACTAATGCGTTTTAACAATCGTAGTTCAATATCACTTCAGTGATAGTGATATAGGAATCACAGGTTCGGGGCAGATGGTGATTCATGCTCTCTACCTACGTTTCTACAGGGAATCAGGCGTGGTGTCTGTATATAATAGTGTGAAGGTGTTAGTGGATTAGCAAAAGTGACAAATTACATCGTTAATGACAGAAAAAGTGTCAAATTTTTCTTTAATTATGGCGAAATTTGTCTTTGCTATTTGCTTATTGCTATTTCTCGACCAATGTTCACTGTTGCTGAAGTGATATGGAACTGGTATTTTGCATAAAGCATCAGTGGACAGGTTAGGTGGATTAGGCCCCAGGTGTTAATGAGGGCTTCTCTTCGAAAGCGGATATGTGTAACCATTCGACCTGCCACGGGACAACAGCGCTAACACAATAACCCACAAAACAAAACCTGATCCTAGAGTTATTGTGATTTGCAATCAATAATGGCTTTTCATATGGAATATTTATGGAACATATATGAGAAGGTTAATGAGTGGGGGTGAAGCAAGAGAGATTTGTCAGGATTGTTCCAGATGGTGTCGATTGTCGTGTTATATGTATGTATGTACATTTATTGTAATATGCAACACTGTGTCATTATGTGGTGTCAAGATGTCATTATTATAATGACCTGTATCGTCATATACTTTCTTCTACGCGTGATTTATTAAGTATTCAATAGTTAAAATGTATTGATACCACTGTAAAATTTACGGAACTATTGTACATAACATTATCAATGATCGTAACTCAACTTTTCATACACACATTTTGAGTGCTGTCGGAGGATCAGTGATGCAGCAATACTGAAACAGCATCTTTTCGCTGCATCATCAAGTGCCTACTCTTTATATGTATTTTTATTGTGTCAAAGTGTGATGTCCAAATGTAATAAGAATAAATGTTTTTCTTTCTTAAGCAAATAGTGACTCTGCATTTTTACTTAGGACAAAAAGTAGTCTCTCAAAAACCTATCCGCCTCATGGTACAGTTCTCGTTTTTGTTATTGTCACTGATACCGGAACTTTTATTGCAAGAACAATGAAAGTGAAACAGTTTACGCATTCGCTTTTCTTATTCCCACTATAAGAGTACTACTACGCATCTGTAACGAAATCAATGGTTTGTCTGAAAGCACAGTTTTTACGCCTGTTTCGCAAGGTGAATAGAATCGTTACGAAATAAAACTCGTGAAAAAAGTCGACCTCGCTCGCTTTTAATGCATTTTCGTAGGTTTCCTTTCTTTTATCAGGTTAAATGAATGATTTACCGAAGGTTACATTTCCAACAATAGAATAAGGCACAGGTAACCTTACACTTCCTGTTTTATATAATTTTTTTTACACTAAGATGCATAAGAAATTATGTAAAATTAAATTTTATAGAGTTCAGAATTAGCCATACATAAATACATATCACACCCGACTTCCTACATAGGTCAAAGATTCAGAGATAATGGATCCCTATTTTTCCAGATACCCACAAATCACCTTCTTTTCATTGTCACCCATACACCATCGAGATATATATCCTTCAGTGATAGTACATATAAATTATACCTTTTCATTTTAACACATATAATTATCAATATACCGATCGCTTTTACAGCTACTATGCTACAGTGCTCATCGCTTCCGATCATACGGATAATTGCTCGTATCGCCTGCAGCCACAATTGAAAGTATGAATGAGTATTTCCTACTCAGTTCCAAGTTTGCGAACACGTGAGTTCGTTACGTAAGCGAGTACTAACCCGGTCGGCGACAAGTCTGCCGAGAAAATTGATTGGGTTAAGCGAGGTCGGCGATATTTGCCCTCTTTCACAATTGCCTACTCGGCCTATAGGGGTGCCGATACTGCGGGATATGGGCTCTAAGCATCACGTAGAGTATCCGATACTAGTAAAGGTCTGCTTAAGTTCATGATTTAGTAGTACTTAGGTACTTAAGTCCCCAAGGATCTTGTTAGAGTCATTGGTTTCGAAAGACTATATCTAAAGAAGAAGAAGAAATACATATAATTATACATTTCTTAAAAATAAAATATAATATTAGATATTTAGTTATAATACTTTTGCTTGTGATGATATTTGAATGTAGTACATAGTATAATATTTGTTTACAAGTATTATTTTGTTTACAAAATAAAAAGGTTTCATTTTATCAAAGAACATAAATAAAGATTGTTAAAAGTTTGAAATATTACTATTTTGGTGACCCTAGAGTGTAGGCACGGCGCAGAACGTTATCTTAGTACTTAATCTGCTACCGTTACATTCTTAAGCTGTACCTGGCCCTTAGAACTAATAAATTGGATCAAAATACTATATAATACTCCTTAACGACAAGTAAATATCAATTGTACAACGGTAGATTGATAGTCACGTTTCGTTTTTATCTTTACTGACTTTCCTTCAATGTTCGAAACCTCTTCTAAGATTTTTAGACGTCTTCGTTTTTACAAAACCCATAAATAAATTATATACTTTCGTTTGCACTATGACAGAATTACTATTGATGGCAAAAATCTTCAATACAATCTGGTTAACATGTCTGTTTCTTATCTCTTCGCCAGAATAGCCTGCTACTTAATAAGCTTAGCAATAATTGTCTCAAGTATACAGTTCCTCAGTGGCTCCAAGCTACATTGCAACACTCCCATCAGTACAGAGGTCAACGCAATCAGCCATTGGAGTTCGAACGGGTACAAACCTGAGACTGGCCGGTTCGCATAAAATCAATTTTCCAATTACCCACATCTTTGTGTACGTACCAATGTACATTTTCAAACGAGCATAATTCAATCAATAAAATTATCAATTGATGATTTTGTTTATGTCTGAGAGCCTTTTTTATTTTTTGTCTATGGATTGTTTCATTTTTAAATTGTACTTCCATTCAAATATCTAATGGAGGAAATAAAGGTTCGGTAGACGATTGATGTTTAACATTGCTAATAAATTTAATGCCAACTAGCATTGTGCGTGTAAAGCATATGATTAATAACTATTCATTAAATGGGTACTAGGCATAAACCACTTCGTAAGTTAGCTGATTTGTCGTGTGGGTGTGTAGGCATGCCAATAGCACTATAAAGAAAAGTTAAGCGAATCTTCATATCCGGTTTTAGAACTAGCAGTTCCAGTTTTTTCGCGCAGTATGATACAAGTTTCTTGACAGGCTCATAGTGAACACTGATGTGGCTACAATCGGTTTATTAATATCAGCAAACTTAGAAGTTCACATCAGATCAGGATTTGTGAAACAGTTGTGAAAACTACGGGCGTTTCGAACTTTAACATTATAAACAATAAATAGCCTTCTTCAACTTTATATAATGGGGCCATTCTATTTGTTTATTCAGTAATGAATTCATATAAATTAAGAAATATAATTACAATACAAACAAAGAGACTGCCACATTTTCATCATCATAAAAAATGTAGTTTTACAGGAGAAGCATTTAAAACGTAGACACCTCACTATATACTCTATGAAAACCATATATTATAACTCATACTTTATCACTCATATGGAAACTATGCGTACTACAAAAGTTATCGCAATAAGTAAAGGGGTGCTTTGATACCATTTCGAAATATCTAACTCTTTTTTGCTTTTCTTGCAAAAGTGACAGTGTTGCCCCGGTGCTGCGATATATACTTCTTCTAGCACATAATTTATTTACGCATAAACTGTGTAACATTTAGAAACTATTCTTAATTGGGAATCTCATCACACTTACCACTTGAGCAGCATAGTGCACGCTGCTAAATCTCAACCAGACGCGGCGATCAGCTGTTTTCCATGTGGAAGGGACATAGAACCTTCGGTCATACCACACTAGGCCCACATGGTCTCTTAAGGCTGCATCTTCTGTGATATCGTTGTAGGACGACGGCACTGGCATGGGGATTACTGGGCCAGTCTGTAAAATAATCATTCTTTAAACTTTTAAAGGTAATTGATTTTGAAGTACATACATAACGTAATATAACATAGTGTAATGTATGATCAATTTATAATACTGCTGTCACAAAATTAAATGTAGTTCGAAGTGGCAATAGAATAACTGGGTTTTAGAAGTACATACATAACGTTTATAACGATAATGAAAAGGTTTAACGTCAATTCATAATATATGTTGTCACAAATGTAACCTTCGGTAAGAAGTCGCAATAGAATACGTAGCTGTAACTATTCCAGAGATGGACCCTCCTCTGACTATCCCACAAGGCTTAAAAGTCCTGAAAGCCTTTATTGTTAGCTTTGGTTGAGTCATGTGTTTGTATTGCTAATTTTAGGTACAAAGTCCCGTAAGTGTTCTATTTGGAAACTGACTTGTTACTTTGGTTACAGATGTATTGATGTCACTGTGAATACTAAAGAACTTATCACTTAACATTCAAAGATACGGACTGGTTAAGGACGCTATAACATTTAGTTTATGGAAAACTGTACTCGGTGCGTCTATAAAATTAAGTAAAATGGTTTCAATTGAGCTTAACTTAATAAAGTGCAAAAAAGAGCGAATTTTAAGGGAAATTAAGATACAGTGATAGGGTTTCACGGACACGAGAACATGCGGATTTTCTGCGGGGATACAAGCATGGGAACTAATTCCTATTGGGGATATCAATTTGAGACCTTCGATAAATCCCATTTGAACCAATGTTGACTGAAACCTGGATCCGTTCTTTCATAACTTGGAAAGAGGTCTTCGTGATTTGGCACATTATATCCATACAGCCACTGTTTTATAATCTGGAGAGTAATTAATATCGCACTATGAGGGGCCTAAATTTACGAATACTATTTTAGTTACTAAAATTGAATTTTCTTGTCACAATATCAAGTTAGCTATAATGCACAAGAAGCAGTGTTTTTTCAAATTAATTCTAATTACTAATGAACGCAATTAAATTTACGCGAATATTAATTTTTTAACAACCATTTAAATGATTCATGCTTGAAAAATTTAAGGAAAATGATTATCTCGTAAAACGTTAGTGCTAAAACTCATAGACGTATTTAGTTAGTTACCTTGGCCAAATCTTGTTCGTACCATGCCTCTTTGTAACCTTCCTCGGGATTGGGCGACGATTTTCTAAAGTTCCATATTCCATCTAATTTCTTTACTTCTCTAGTCTCCGTATCAATGGGGTATAGACTACTTCCTGGCAAAGACACTCTCTGTTTCAGAGATTCTGGAATAGCGGCATTTGTGGCCACTAGGATAACGAATAGTAAGGCGAATTGAAGTATAGCTTGCAACATTCTGAAACAAAGGAAGTTGATTTTTATCATTGTAATATTGTACACACATAGAATAAATACATTTAAGTAGATACAATGACGAATTATTTGTATATAACGACTGCAAATTTCAGGAATCTACAAGATGATTGTAGTACATCATCCAGCTACTGTATAATTATAGTTTTAAGAGATTCGCGATTTATACTCATGATGAAGGTAACTTAATTATAGAAAAACTTACGCGATAAGTCCCGTTAGTTATTAATCAACAGTATAATTAAACAATGTCGAATAGTATCGCGTAACATTTTAGCATTTAACAAATCCTTAAAATCCGGTGCAAAGGTTAATGACATAATAATCTCTCCATATAAACACCATGTGCTGCTTGCACGTTTAGATAAATAGCAATTAATGCATAGTCTGAACTGGTTAATGGGTCCGTCCAGTGCAGCAGATGATAGATTAATTATGACTGATTGAAGATGCTCAATGTGAGTTATGGATGAGGTTGAGTTTGATATACGACCTACATGATTCTAAACCAAACTAAATGTCGTAATAAAATTGGAACTTAATTTAATGCAATTGAATAAATAACGTCACTTTTTACGATTATTCAGGGATGTTTTACAACGTTCCGTTAACCAACCATTAACAAATAAACTACATTAATTTTATTTGAACAAATGTGGTACATAAAAATCATCACATTCACATTAAAGACATAAATTAAATAATTCATATAAAAAATACACTATAAAATATGCGTGTTTCCTAGATGGTATCCATATTTAAAGTATTATTATAAAGTTTTTTAGAATAACACAAAATATTATTAATTTCTTATACTAAATAAATACCTATCAATATAGTTACCTATCTTCCTATGAACAGCTCTGTGGTTTTAGTGCTTTTGAAGTATTTGGTGATTGCAGAGCCTTTAATATGCATTCTAAATATCGGCCTGCATATTGCATTCGAAAAATTTCGAGGAATGCAAATAAATCAAACATTTGTTTAACCGACTTCAAATGAATGTCAGTTAGAAATTACGGTCCAATATTTTATTTTAGCTATGTAAAATATGAGGATAATAACAATATTTAATTTATTAAAAATTAATAACATACATTATATTTTAGCAGCAGTTTGGAAGTGACATTAGATGATAGAATTAAAAAGAGTGTGATGAGACAAGGCCGCAGTTTGTAAGAAGATGTTGGGACTAAGATTGAAAAGGACACGCTTGCATGGTTTGGACATGTTATGCCGATGATTGATAGTAGATTGACAAAAGGAATATATGTGGGTGAAGTGCAAGGGCGGTTACGCGTAACTAATTTTAGTATAATGTAATGAAGTTTATAAGGATTTTTTTCTCTACGTAAGTTATGATGCATATCTAGTTATGCGATCATGGGTCGCAAACGATGAAGTTTATTTATGTAGCAATAAGGACAAGATTCTGCACTAACGTTCTTTTTGTATTCTTAGTCCTTATAGTGATTTAGGGCTGGTATCCAAATAAAGGAATCATTCAGAACACCCTTTTGTAATGGTAAATTATGTCTTTTATATATGCTAAATAACGAATATAAACAACTTCAAAAGAATAACTTATTTGCTTTTAAACGCATAAATATGGATGAAGGTGGTTTATTATGTAAACAGAATATGCCTGACATGCCATGTCAAACGAGTGACACTGCGAAAATTGGGTTAACGCAAATATTTGTCATGGTAAAGCAAAAATTACGAAATATGAATATGTACAATTATTTGGATCACCTCAAAATTTCAGCGAAAATGTAGTGTGAAGCATGTATTCTGTCATTCAATTATAATGAAAACAAATGAATTATATTTAAAAAAATTCAATTTTTACACGTATTAATTGGAATAACATTACATTATTAAAATAATTAGTAAAAACGATTAAAGCAGAATCGTGACGTAGGTAGGTACCACGTAGGTACGATTGAAAATACCTTATAATAACCAATAATATAATCAACCTCTATATTACTTAGTACTCCACTTTATATTGTATAATGTTAAAGGGTAAGCAGTGATATTATTATCATATTAGTATGGCTATTCTATGCATCGAATAAGTACATGGACAAAATTAGATTAACACGGACAGAGTAGAGACAGAAATTAACCCAATATTTGATCAAAATATTGTTTTATGTTGTAAGTTAGTTTACATATCTAAATTAATAAATTTCTGTACTTTAATCTCATAGGTAACTGGTTTATTTTATTACTTAGGGCCACCACATTACGTAGGTTAGGAGATTTATGTTTTCGTAAATTTACAATGACATCGAAAAACTTTTATGAGCAGAGTTCAATAACTTTGAAGTTAAAAGAGATTAATTTTATTGACATATTGATCGTTCGAATCTGACACGAGAAAAAAATTAGTCAAATGTTAGTTTTTGTGCGATTATAAAACATCTTTCGTGGATCAATGACTTCCACAATGTCATAGTTAAGGATCAATGGATTTATCATGAACTTGAAAAAGTGGATGTGTTGGTAACTCATTTGTTTGGAATTTCGCTCGTAGTCGCGGGTTCGACCCTGACAAATGATTAAGTCACTCGATGGAAAACATCGTGAAGAAAGAAATGTTCCATTGCACGGATGTACGACTATACGCTATTAAAATATAACGATAAGAAGTTAGAATTACGTGTACACGCAAAATTTGCAAAAACGTTTGGTTACCCTCATTTTCGGGTTTAAATATGGAAGTGAATTTCACCAAAAAAGTAGTAAACAGAGATAAACAAGAAAAGCAGGTATGAGACTGACGCTTGCTAAAATACGGGTACCTGTTATCAAGCAAGAAACTTCGTAACTCTCTCTTACTTCCTTTGGAAACTAGGCCTTAAGTGTACATGTATGTTTAAATTAATAATTATTTTATTTTGTTCCTCTACAACTTGGCATAAATTATTGAAATTCTCTTGAAACTGATCCTATACCGTATAAACATTTAATAAACAATAGTATTCTCATTTATCTCTTCTCATTGATAAATTTATTAATTGTCTTGCTAAATTATTAACACATTAAGATATTCATACCTGCAAGTATGTTGTTTCTATTTAAAATAGTTTTTAAATTAATGATGGAATTAATATCATTACAAAATAGTTCTACCTCGAAACTCATAACAAAATAGTTAAAATTTAATTAAGTTTAAATTGAATATTGTTCAGTAGGTCCTTGATTAAAGGCTACTAGAATAATAAGATTTCACCTCATAATCAACGATTTTAAAGACTTAAGACAAGCCAGTTAGTTAATTCTAAGGTCAGCAAAATAAGTGATAGTGAATCGAAAACCGTTAAATATATTTTATAATTGTTACTTATCCATAGTTCAACTTCATCTTAACTCGATGTTATGTCTCACTGATTTCATGGGTAGTATGATTAACCATTTATATTATAAAATTATTCATCTAAACTAAGTGAGAATAGCACTTTTTATCTCTAGTGACAATTCGTTTAATCTGACCTATAACAACAGATAGAGCTCCAACCATTCGCATATGCTATGAGACTAATGAAACAGAATCTGTATACAAGTCATTAGAGAGACTACTTCGTGACGGCATTTAGTAAGCAAATCACATACCAGCATATAGGTAAAAGAGCAATTAGGTACACCGACTTAGGAAGTAGGCAATGAGAGATGCCATACTTTGGTCTCAATAGAATTGACTCTTATGTAAAAGGTCCCGTGCTGTTTGGGACGTAGAAATGCTAACTAGCTGCCTTTCCTACCAGAATGCTGTAGGAGACGACTAAGGGACTAGATGGGGAGAGGGTTTATGGAATCTATTGGACGATGGGCTAGTAACCTGTCACTAATGTTCCATATGACATGACAACCCCAATATTCCTGCTAATAAGTGATCAAGTAAATGTTTTGCTGTCTTTGTGTGTTTATGTGTTTCTGACGACCCGGAAAGGGATTGAAGGACGTGAATATATATGCATGTTTGTCAAAAGGTTTGATAGATATTGTCACGCCGGAGCTTCGAGGTGGGTCCATTAAAATTCTTCGTCTACATCCCGCTACTCGTAAAGGATTACTGAGCTGCAAGGGAGCCTTTATCTGATGGTTCATTTAGAAGGACTGTCGTTGGGAAATGCTTTAAATATTTGTAACATTTAAGATTTAGTTTGTGTTACGTAATGTTAAAATATGGCTAGATTAGTCCTGATAATTTGTTAAATCTATTATCAAATATTTTAATTATCTTATAACAATTTTACAAATTCAAATTGTGGTTCAATGTTCTCGAATTTCTTGATATTAAAACGTGTTTAAATACTACATGACAAAAAGATACTTCTCATTTATTAATAAAACAAACATTGATTAATTATTATTCCTAATATAACTTGTTCTTAAGTTTATTCCTAAAGTTGTAACACTTTTGTAAAGGACAGTAGAGCACGCTTTGGCGGGCACTTTATTACCATGGAGTACAATATCTCTCATCACGAAATGACGTCAGACTGAATACCTAATAGAAAGATATTTATCACATGGACTCCCAGAGCCACGCTCTCGTAATGTTAAGAATCAAGAGGTCATTGATCGATGAAAATCAATATATTAAATCATATATTTTATGACAACCTCGGTCGTGAAATCGATTGGCGATATGAATCCGTACCGGTTTTGAATTTCTTCTAGATAGAATACCAATTCTGATGGTACATTAACATAAGTTTTATGTAATAACATAATAAAAATTTTATTATACTATATCACAACAAGAGTGAGAAGTCGATCAATAAATTTATTTATCACTCACTTTTCTTAGAAGATAGTCAGTCAGGTAATGCAGTGCAGTGAATAGCTATGGTACTATTATATGAGGTTGTAGTATTATGGCCTTAATAATTTTATTGCTGCTAGCTACAATTCTTTGGATCATGTTTCAAACAAACACACACACAAATATTTGCACACAAATATTTATTATACTAAAATCGTAAATTAGTTATAGGATAGTGCTTAAAGGAACATCAGATAATACAAAAATGCACTCCTAAAATACTGAATTGTACACCAAAATAATACAGTCCCAACCCAACCCTAACGTATTTTTGATGTGCATTGAATTATTTTCTTTAGTTCTCCTAACCTCGTTTACAGTTTAACGCATAAAAGCTATTTATACTTATTTATGTCCTATTTACAGGAAAATTGGTATTTAAATTAATGAAAATAGAGGTTGTATTATCAGATTGATGAGTTAAAATATATCCATATCATATGACTAAATTGCACACACGACTAAATGTTCCGCGTTAGTCAGCATTTACAAATATTATAGCTCCTAATACTTAACTTTGTGAAACATTCTAATATTGTATCTAATACTTGATTGATAATATTGATCGAAGTATTAATAATTTGTAGTGCTTCTAAAATTATCGGTCAATTACGGTTCATGTTAGTTGATTATTACTATTTATATACTATTAGTAATCGTTATGTAAACACTAATAAGTTTATTTTAATATTGTAATTTTGTGTTAGTATATGAATATGTAGAATAATTAAGTACCTACGCTGGTTTATTTCTTAAATAGCTGAGTACAACTCGGACATGTTAAAAAGACATAACCCTTTTGTAAATGTTAAATAATATACACAGATACATATAAAGGATTATGAAACCATTAGTAGATCGTGCATCTAGACAGGAATTAATAAAAAATACCCACGTGTCCGCGAAAAGAGAAATCTGCAATAACATGAATAACGCTATTTTCAAAATATTTGTCATGTTATGCTACTGGTTTTCATTCACAGCTTATACTTGCACTATAAAGTTAGCTTATATTAGTGAAATGAACTGAATGTATGTAATTTCGCCCTTATCATATTATATAAGAGACATTGACACAGAAGAGCGTTGTCCTTTTAAAATATGTAAGTTTTTATATCATATTGTGTAGGTGCGTAATATTTTCACACCTCGTTCGTAAATGATTTCGTGTAACAATTAAATGTTTTAGTATGTTCGAGTTTATGATTACTTATCTATATTAATGTAAGTTTTACATTCGTTAAGTTGAACTTAACTTACTTTATCACTTATGTAATTAATTATAGTTTACTCGGTTTCAATATTAGGCATTACATGTATCTGTATATTTTATTATCTCTAGAATGAAGTTCACGACACAAATTGTATTATTATCAAAACAATGACACCGAATTTATGTACGGAAAAGTATCAGTTTATTATTATAAATGTTTGTAAAAGAAAAATAATAACAAGAAAAAAATATAGAAAGTATTTAAATATCTTATCTTATTATTCGAATTACTTTCGTATCCTCTTTTTCAACCATTGTTATAATATATAATAGTTATAATAATTATTTTTTACTATATCGTTTATATGTTTATTTTTCTAACGGAGACTTAGATAACCTTAAGACTTTTATGTAAACAAAAGCGAAATAACAAAATTTGTTCAATCATCAGTTGAGCTTATCATTAGTAGATATTTTTCGTGTTTTGTTTGGAAAATTCCTTGTATCGGTTCCTTTATATTTATTTATAATACACTCTCTGTTTGTGTTATATTTTGAAGGCATGAACATGGAATATTTATGGAACAACAAAATATATTTATTAAAATTCAATAATATGTATACTTACGTAAATTGAGACGTATCAAATCAAAGCAATTTAAATAAATGTTCTATATCACAATAAACAATCCTTGATACAAAATTGGATTTATAAATTTTGTGTACAATTAATAATTTAATTTACATTATAATTACGATTTATGGCTTATCCTAACTGGGTTTTGTGAACACTTTTTCTGTTAAGCAAAAATAATTTGAACAGCGCGCGTTAAAAAGCGCGGTAAAATTGAGGCAAGGATACGGCTTTGCGTTCAGCCTTCTTGCCTTGCGACTTCACACTGACGGCCAAACGCGCTCGGCAACTCATAAATTGAATCTTGAGCCGGCTCCATCCATTCGATTCAAAACAAACAGAAGTCTTATTCCACAGCACACGCGATCTCATGCCTTATTGTTTTGTGAATGTGGAATGTTTGTTATCGTTTTCGTATTGTTAACTAGTTTATGTCATGATTATTATGTTTATGAGTTATTTTTCTTTTGTTTTAAGTGTTGTATGTTTGTTATATAGCAGGGGTTTCCAACCTTTTTCAGCCCGCGGCACAATAACTTGTTTAAAATTTTGTCACTGCGCCCTACCCTAGCTGCTTTTTGAGACATATAATTATTATAATCGCAAGATATAACAGAACCTTTGACTTCTGGTTTGTTTTCGATAATTCAGTACTCAATCAATAACAGAGAGTCAGGACCACGGGTTTCCTTGTCGTAAAACAAAATTAAAATATTTTTGATGATGATCAGAGGATGGACTCACGGAGCCCCTAGCTTCATTCCGGCGCACAGGTTGGGAACCCCTGTTATATAGGCTGTATGGACTTTGGTTAGGTTCGGGTATGACTTGCGCATGTTACCGTGGTTTGGAAGCACAACATGTACACACCGGGGCACCGCGGCTCCCGGGCTACCGCCTCTCGCACATACCGCGGCCGCCCGGCTCCAGGGCGCGCGGCGGCGGGGTGGGCTTCTACACTAAGACATGCTTGAGGGCTACAGTGCTGCGTCATCCGTCGTCCCATCCCACCGTGGAGCAGATGTGGATCAAGGTCTGCATCGGCTCCGTGGGGGTGTTGGTGGGCACCGCCTATCGGCCTAGCTGGATTGACGCAGACACATTCTTTGACGCTTTAACAGAAACAAAAACTACATTTAACTCATACGAACATATAATTCTTTTAGGTGATTTTAATATTAATATTTTGGACTCGCAATGTGCTTTGACAAAGAAACTTATGACATTTTAACTACGATGGGAATTAGGAACACGATCAGTCAGCCAACACATTACACAAATCACAGTGCGACTCTTATTGACTTGATCTGTTGCCAGTTCTCGACTCGAATTATTGACTCTGATGTGATTCACATACCGGAATTAGGTAGCCACGCTATTGTTACCACGACAATAAAAATAATTAAGTCTAAACGGCTCAAGAAAACCTTACTCTGTCGGGCCTACAAACAAATTGACATAAATAATTTTAATGAAGACTTGAGACAAATTGACTGGACTGTGATACACCGACATAACACTGTAAATGACATGATAGTGCATTTTAATGCTTTGGTGACTATGCTGTTCGACCGACACGCACCACTTACACTCTACACATTCAACTCACAACATACACCTGGGCTTACAAGCAATCTCAGGTATTTGATGCAATTGAGGAACAGAGCACACAATAAATACAAACACACTAAACTTGACCTTCATTTGCAAGAATACAGAGACCTGCGGAAGTTTGTACATACTTGCATGCAGACAGAAAAGAAGGCTTATTTTGAATTTCACATAAACACACAGTTAAATACTCCCAAACGTCGTTAGAAAACTCTTAAGAGTTCTGTTGCGGACTTTAAGCCCAAACAGGACCTTCCACCACATTTCGACAACCCACACTATTGCACTACACATCCTGGACACTCCTGGCCCGGCCTCGCCGCCGCTTGCTCTGCTCCACTCATTTCATACGAGTCGCTATGGCTCGGCAACCTTTGAATTGCATCCGGTGAGCGAGGCGTTTGTGGCTAGGGTGAAATGAAATGAAATGAAAATGAAATGAAAATCTTTTATTCAACATAAGGATATTGATATCACTTATTGAACGTCAAAAAAAAAAAAAAACATTTGATCGGGTCTATCAAGAGTAACGCCGTTGGGTCTGATGGGGTCTCAAGGGACATGGTGCATCTGATGTTGCCGGAGATACTCGAAACCATAACGCAACTTGTCAACGCTTCAATCTCGTCGGGTTTAACTTACCCGGATACATGGAAAACGGCGTCCATAAAGCCAATACCTAAAATTGACGACCCGGTTGATGTGTCCCACCTGAGACCCATCAGTATATTGCCCTATCTTTCGAAGATCCTTGAGAGGGTGGTACATGGACAAGTGACAGAATACATACACAAACACAATATCTTACCGCTGCATCAATCTGGTTTTCGGAGTCAGCATAGCACCACCACTGCATTGATGGACGTATTTGACAATATTTTGACAAACGAGGACAACCATAACGCTACAATACTTGTGCTACTGGACTACTCTCGTGCTTTTGACTGTTTGAACATTGACCTGCTTCTGGCAAAAATGACTTACTATGGTTTTAGTAACTTAACAATTGAATGGTTTAACACATACCTAAACGAACGTAAACAAGTAGTTTCATTGACAAGGCCAGATGGTACCATAATACACTCGACTGTTCACACGACTAGTAGGGGAGTCCCACAAGGCTCTATCCTTGGTCCGTTATTATTTATTTTATACACCTCTGACATTGCACTACACATAACTAACTGTAAATATCTATGCCGATGACATTCAACTCTACACACATATTGACATTAATAACTTTGACTCTGCCATAGAAGCACTTAATGATGATTTAAAACGAGTATATGACTGGTCGGTTGACAACTGCCTCGTTCTCAACCCTGCCAAGACCAAGTACATGGTGCTGGGCAGCCAGCGGGTGGTGTCCAGAGTTTTATAGCGGCAACCGAAGATTAATATTGATGGCGTTGTCATCGGCAGGGTTGAGGAGGCTCGAAGCCTGGGCGTCGTGGTGGATAGTGGGATGCGTTTTGAGAAGCACGTCTCGCAGCTGGTTTCTGCATGTTTTTATCGCTTGAGGGTGTTATACCAGAGCCGGGCGTTTTTGAGTGTGGACATGCGGATAAAGCTGTGTGAGACTTTGATTTTGTCTAAGCTCAATTATGCGCTGGCAGCGTACGACCCCTGCCTTTATAAGAAAACGCGTAGACTTTTACAACGTGTACAAAATGCGTGCGCCCGGTACTGCTTTCCCATTCCACCCCGAACCCATGTTTCATCATCATCATCATCAGCCTGTATCAATCCACTGTTGGACATAGGCCTCCCCCAAATGACGCCACTTCTCCCTGTCAGTGGCCGTTCGCATCCATTCGATGCCGGCCAACCTACGTAGGTCGTCTTCCCACCTAGCCGGGGGGCGCCCCACACTACGTTTACTGAGACGCGGTCTCCACTCTTGGACCTTTTTGCTCCAGCGACCATCAGTCCTTCTGCATACGTGACCAGCCCAACTCCACTTCAGCGTGCTAATTCTTTTCATAATGTCGGTCACTTTAGTTCTTTGGCGTATCACCTCATTTCTGATGCGATCTACCAGAGAAACCCCGAGCATCTTCCGTTCCATAGCACGCTGAGCGACCTTGAATTTGTGAGCTAGTCCCGCAGTGAGTGTCCACGTCTCAGATCCGTACGTCATAGCGGGGAGCACACACTGGTTGAAAACCTTCGTTTTCAGGCATTGGGGTAAAGACGACGTGAGGACATGCCTTAGCCTTCCAAATGCTGCCCATCCCAGCTGTATCCTTCTGTCCGCCTCCCTTTCAAAGTTGTTTCTGCCAAGCTGTATGATTTGGCCTAAGTATGTGTATTGGGAAACAACTTCTACGGGAGTGCCCCCTAGGGCAACCGGTCTCGGGACTACCAAATCATTAATCATGATCTTGGTTTTTTCTAAATTCATCCCGAGTCCGATGCGTCTAGAAGCAGCATCTAATTCGGACAGCATTTCCTCCAGATCCTGCAGCGACTCTGCCATCAGGACGATATCGTCAGCAAAGCGGAGGTGCGAGATGAATTCCCCATTGATATTTATTCCTCGTTCAACCCAATCCAACGTTTTGAAAACATCTTCCAGTGCACTCGAGAACAGTTTCGGGGACATAACATCCCCCTGTCTGACACCTCTCTGCTACTGGATAGGTTTCGTGCCGTGGCTTTGGAGTTGAACGGTCATCATGGCGGAATCATAGATATGTCTCAACACACTCACATATCGCCAGTCGACCTGAGATCGCTGCAAGGATTCCATGACCGCCCAGGTCTCGACCGAGTCAAAAGCTTTCTCATAGTCCACAAACGCGAGGCAGAGTGGCTGGTTATACTCTTCAGTTTTCTGTATAACTTGCCTCAGCGTGTGTATGTGGTCTATGGTACTAAAACCCCGTCGAAACCCGGCCTGTTCTGGAGGCTGAAAGCTATCTAGCCTGGCTGAGATTCTATTGGAGATGACCCTCGAGAACAGCTTATAGATGTGGCTCAGAAGTGTTATAGGCCTGTAATTCTTTAAGAGGGTTTTATCTCCCTTCTTAAAGAAAAGAACAGCCACACCTCTGCCCCAACATTTTGGAGTTCTTCCGGAGAAGATGACGTTGTTAAAAATTCTCTGGAGCTCCTTCAGAACCGGTCGTCCACCAGATTTCAGGAGCTCAGAAGTAATTCCATCCTCTCCCGGAGCTTTTCCATTTTTAAGCTGTTTTAAGGCCATCTCAATCTCATCCATGGCTATTTCGGGCATGTCCTCTGTGAAGTGGCGTGTTAATGTGGCCCTTAAATCGGAAGCGTCAGGAACCGGACATTGACAGCGCGAGCGGTATAACTGGCCGTAAAAATCTTCAATCTCAGACAAGATCTCTGGTTTAGAGGTGACTATGTCTCCACGAGCTGTCCTCAACTTCGTCATGTGGCTACGTCCCAGTTTTCGGGCGAATACGCGCATCCCACGGTTTTGCTCGATCAACTCTTTTATGAGGAGAGCATTAGCCTTACGTAGGTCACGTCGTATTGCCTTCTTTATCTGTTTGTTTAGCGTAGCACTTTCCGAAGGAGATCTCTGTGGAGTTTCTCGTCTTAACCTCATAAGATCCAAAGTCTCATCCGAGAGATCCGACTTTCGGTTCCCCGCTCGCACCCTGCAAAACCGGCTCCCTTCCTCACCGATTATTTTGGTCACATTTTCGAGGTCCTCGTCAACATTGGTCGCGGTGTGCAGAATGGCAAAGCGGTTCTGGAGTTCCAGTTGGAACTTGGGTGAACCAGCGGCCATTTGCAGTCGAGTAGGTCGGACTTCATCATGCGCATCCTTTCTAGCTTATAGTTGATATTCAGGGTGCCCCTTACCATACGGTGATCACTTCCGGTGTTAAACCTGTTGATCACTAACGAATATGTGCTTTTTATCCGCCATGATGAAGTCGATCACATTAAAGGTTTTTCCGTCGGGACTTTTCCAGGTCCACTTCCGTTGGGGCTTTTTCTTATAAAATGAGTTCATAAGATACAGCCCCTGTGATTCAAGAAAGTGGACCAACATGTGTCCCCTGGAATTCCGACTGCCAATGCCGTGTGGCCCCAACCTCAATTCACCACTCTCCCTTTGACCAACTTTAGCGTTGAAGTCCCCCATTA
This sequence comes from Leucoptera coffeella, assembly GCA_030578115.1. Taxonomy (NCBI): domain Eukaryota; kingdom Metazoa; phylum Arthropoda; class Insecta; order Lepidoptera; family Lyonetiidae; genus Leucoptera; species Leucoptera coffeella. Next base: position 121,021 of record JAMBLF010000554.1, on the reverse strand, counting down.
CAACGTTGTAGTAAGCGGACGTGGTATGATGTAAGGCCCGTTCGATGTCTTCGTATAGGCCTCTACCTCTTGGTCTGAGTGTGCCGATGTGGGGGCATACACCTGGATCATTTTAAGTGAATATCGATCCGAGAGCTTAATAACGATGTACGCCACCCTTGTCGACACACTGGACACTTCCACAACGTTGTTACAGAGGACTTTGTTGACGAGGAAGCCTACGCCCCCCTGGGACTTGCAGTCTCCTTCCCGGAAGTAGAAGAGGTGGCCAGAGCTTAGAGTTAAGCAGTCCTCGCCCTGTCTTCGGACCTCGCTTAACCCCAAGATATGCCACCTGATTTTTGTAAGTTCTACTTCCAGTTCGGCAAGATGCGAATCCAGCCGGAGACTGCGTCCGTTGTACGTCGCCACAGTCAGTCGTTTTGGTGACTCGTTCGACGCCTGGGGATTCTTCGCACCCCTGGCACTGTCGCTACCCCGACCGTCACCGTGGCCAGGACGACAGTGCCGCCAGGAACTCGGGGCCATTTTTTTCAGTACCGTCATTTTATTTTGTGGGGGGTATTGCCCTAATCTCCACGCTGGGCAGGCGGGTTGGAGATCGCAGGGGTAAGGACTTTAGCACAAATGACGCTGCTGCCCGTCATTGGCTTTGTATTTGGCCTCCCTACCCTTTTCGGATGGATATACCGCCATCGGTCGGTCGCACAATAATGTGCACGGATTATGATGCACAACTATATTAAAAATTTAATTTATAAAAAGATGACGGTGGTATGCAAAAATGTTTACTATCAAAATGATATTTAATTTAGAAGTAAATTTCATACCACCGCCAAAATATATGTAACCCTCCAAAAATAAAATTAATAAATAAATTTAAGTTAATGTTTACGATATGTATTCTATCAATAAATAATATAATCATAATCTGTGAACACCATGTGACATGGAACCTATGGTTATTAAAGGTCCGATTTAGTCCCTTAGTCGCCTTTTACGACACCCATGGGAAGAGATGGGGTGGCGGACTGCAATAATGTACTACAGTCTTATTCTAAAGCCGCCGCCACACGGCCAATTGGTGTTATAACGTCCAAATATTATTATTATACTCACAGAAACCAAGTGATTAAGATCCCCATACGTAGGTGAAGGTAGTCTGAGCGTCCGGAAACATATGTCATATAGAGCCTCGTTGTCAATGCAAAACGTTTCGTCTGTATTTTCCACTAGTTGATGCACTGATAAAGTGGCGTTGTATGGCTCTACCACTGTGTCTGATACCTGTCGAAGTAAAATACATAGTATGAACATATATACTAATACATACATACATACCACGCCGCAAATCACACCGCATATTACGGTCACTGCAGTATTACAGTAACGCTACTATATACTATTGAGTATTGACTACATAGTCAAACACGTGGGTTCGAGGTGGCCATAGAGTTCCTACCTTCGCAATTGCAGCGATGTACATTTGAACATCTAACTGCAGGGGTCGTGAACTCGTTTGTACAAACATACACATCACGCCTGATTCCCCGTAGAGGGGTAGGCAGAGATCACGGATCCCCATTTGTCCCACTGACAGACCACTTTCGCTTCATTGACATTCATACATCTTCTTATACACTCTCGGTTATAGGTACTCCTAACGTCACCTTTTTTCAATATAGCGTCTATCTGACTGTTATATACTAATAGTAATACAATAAGTCAATTCATCTGACAAGTTTTATCACTACATAGTATAAAACAAAGTCGCTTTCTTTGTCCCTATGTCCCTTTGTATGCTTAAATCTTTGAAACTACGCAACGGATTTTGATGCGGTATTTTTTAATAGATAGAGTGATTCAAGAGGAAGGTTTATATGTATAATAACATCCATTAAATAGTGGAGTAGGCTATATATTTTATACTCGTGCGAAGTCGGAGCGAGTCACTAGTACATTATAAAATAAAACTAGATACTAACTACTTTAAACTATCTATCTACATATGCTGTTTGGACGGGCAAAAGAAAACATCTGCCAAAATTAGGAAACATAAATATCATCTTTAAGTATCATCACACCCTACATCCATACACACACATTACGCCTGATTCTCTGTAGAGGGGTAGGCAGAGATCACAGATCCCCATTTGTCCCACTGACAAACCACTTTCGCTTCATTGACATTCATACATCTTCTTATACTCTCTCGGCGGTTATAGGTACTCCTAACGTCACCTTTTTTCAATATGGCGTCAATCTGACTGTTATATACTAATAGTAATACAATAAGTCAATTCATCTTAAAAGTTTTATTTACTATATTACCAGGTCGTATCACGATAAATTGATATTGATACCTTTATGTCACCTGACGTTTTGACCCAGTTGCATAGGCCGTGGTCGCGAGAAGACAGATATAGTAAAAAAATGAGTATAAATCGCGAGTGTTTAAAAATAACTATCACCTAACAAGGTTGTAAAAGTGTTTGCTTTTTGCAATCCCACAAAAATAATAAATATAAATAATAACACAAACACCTCTGTAGGAAAACGGGTTAGATTTTTATGTAATCTATATAATAATTCGACGTAGCTCAGTTGTTTGGGGCTTGACTCTGTATCAGCAGGTATGGATTTCAAATCCCGCTTGATATGTATTTTTACTCTTATTCAAAAGCTTCTGTTTCACAAGCCCATAGCACTGATATTATGTCATTCCCGCTCTAGATAACTATCACTAACACTAACCTTAGGTGAAGGCATGACACTGAAGGTGTTAATGATCCGGTCAGGGTATTCTTCTCTCAGTTTACTCAGCAACAGCGTCCCTAAGCCAGAGCCTGTACCCCCGCCGAGGGAATGCGTTAGTTGGAAGCCTGAAAACATATAAATACGTATTACATACATATAACTAAATTATAGGTACTCCTAACGTCACCCTTTTTCAATATGGCGTCTATCTGACTGCTATATGTCTTATTAGGCCGGCCCCTACGTTACCGCCCTTCCACTTCACTCACGTATATTCCTTTTATCAATCTGCTATCATTCATCCGCATAACATATCCAAACTGAAGCATGCTCCTTTCAATCTTACATCTTCTTTCAAAGCGCAACCTTCCCTTATCACACTAATTTTAATTCTATCATTCAATAACAATAATAATAATTCGCCGAGTGTATATGAGAAGATGTATGAGTGTCAATGAAGCGAAAGTGGTCTGTCATTGGGACAAATAGGGATCCGTGATCTCTGTCTCTACAGGGAATCAGGCGTGATGTGTATGTATGTATCTAGACGACCTCCGTGGCGCGATCGGTTAGACACCTGAACGCTAATTCGTGAGGTCCCGGGTTCGATTCCCGGTGGAGGCAGAGTTAAGAACTACGCTTTCTACTGCTTTCCAGTCTAGTCGTTGATTATATGTGCTATATATGTATTTATCTATATATAATATGTATATATTTCTTAAATATACGTTGACTAGTACCCTTAACACAAGTCTTAAATGTACTTACCAAGGGGCTAGTTCAATTTGTGTAATAACGTCCTACAATGTTATTATTAAATATAATTACCTTGTAAACAGTCGCAGGGTTCGGCTTCTCTCCTCACCACATCCATGACCGCTTCTATAAGCTCTGCCCCTTCAGTGTAGTGGCCCTTTGCCCAATTGTTACCTGCAACAAAATAAACAAAATACCTATAACCGCCGAGAGTGTATGAGAGGATGTATGAATGTCAATGAAGCGAAAGTGGTTTGTCAGGATCGGGACAAATGGGGATCCGTGATCTCTGCCTACCCCTCTATAGGGAATAAGGCGTCATGTGTATGTATGTTATCTGCAACACAAATATATATAATATTTTTGAGAATCTGTTGAACGATAGGCTAGCAACCTGTCACCATTGTTCCATAGAACATTACAACCCAATTCTCATGATAAAAAGTGACTTGGAAATATTATCGTCTCCAAGGTTCCCTCTCGATTTTATTTCATGAGTCTTATTTTTTATTGTACAGTAATTAAGGGTAAACGAATTAAAACTATAAACTTAAAGTAGAAATAAAAATTAAATTATATAGAAAATATCGCTGTCGGAGGGTAGTAGGTTGAGAGTCATGTTTCTGATGTGCTGCTCAACCCGAATTAAATTTAGATTATGCAAAATTATCTGACACGATTTAATTAGTTTTTATTCAAAATGCGGCTAATAAACATATTATTACTTAAAAGTCAAAATAGGTCATTGTTTAACTAAATAATTAAACAAAATTTACATGAGAATTTACATTTGAATAAATCAAAATTATCTATTCCGATAAACAGGCAGCTTCCACTGGATGTTTCTCACCGTAGAAGCGATAAAGTAACTAAAAAATAACTAACTCAGAACTTATTATAAGTGTATTTTATAAAGACAATATTACCTTTGTTACCCAACGTTTCGGCTATGTTACAAAGTTCCGTTTTTTTTGTAAAATGAATAAAAATCACGAATCTTTCAAAAATATACATACGTATACATTCACGTTTCTTAATCCCTTTCGGGGTGGACAGAACCTTAAAGACATGAAAACATTTTCGTGGTCACTTATTAGCACGAATATTGGGATATTCATGTCATTTGTAGCATTGGTGACAGGTTACTAGCCCGTTGCCCAATAGAATTCTCATATCCCTACATTATTCACCTTCTACGTCATGCCGGGAAGAACGGCAGCTAGTTGGAATTCTTTTTACGTCCAAAACTAGCAAGGGACATACATTTTGATTTCTATCATCATAGCGTCTAACTGAGACACAATTAAAATGTATAAAATTCGACGTAACTCAGTTGTATGGGGCTTGGCTCTGTATCGAGGGTACAGAATTCAAATCCCGCTTGAGCATGTACCAATGAAAATGAAAATTAATAAATTTCTTTGTACATTTTCGAAATAAAAACACATTTACGAAAAGCATTGAATCCTAGGGTGAGGGACAACTTCGTGAGGTAATAGTTAGGGTTTGTAAATGGCGACATGGCTTGCCACTATCACATTGATTACTGACTATCTGATCAACACGTGGGTTCGAGGTGTCCATAGAATTACTACCTTCGCAATTGCGGAGATGGACACCTGAACCTCTGACTACCCCGAAAGGGATAATGGTTGTGAACGCGTTTGTCTTGTTTTTGTCTTATTATGTAGTACTTTATTGCCAATCTCTTTAGCCAGATGTTCTTTTTGAGTGATACTAATACTATAAGTGTAGTAGTAGTGTAGTGTAAGTGTATATTATCTGTGCTATAAGTGACTAAACAAGTCTTCTATGTTCTTCCATTTTCTTACCGGCTCCACTCTGACCAAAAACGAAGTTGTCAGGTCGGAAGAGGGTGCCGAACGAAGATCCCTTTATAGCATCCATGGTACCTGGTTCTAAATCGACCAGCACCGCCCTGGGAACGAATCTGGTACCTGCAACAAGTGTAGAACAAATAAAGACATAATAATAATAAATTACGTAGAGGCCGGCCTAATAAGACATATAACAGTCAGATAGACGCTATATTGAAAAAAGGTGACGTTAGGTGTAGAATGTATGAATGTCAATGAAAGCGAAAGTGGTCTGTCAGGATCGGGACAAATGGGGATCCGTGATCTCTGCCTACAGGGAATCTGGCGTGATGTGTATGTATGTAAATAAAGACAATCAATCAAATCAGACAATGTCAGTCCACTGCTGGGCGTAGGTCTCCCCAAGGGTATATAAAAGACGATTACTCGTGGCCCTCAGCCAACTACTACCAGCGACCTTTTTCAGATCATCGGTCCACCTAGCAGGGGGCGTCTAACACTACGTTTACCAAAACGCGGCCACCATTCGAGAACCGCTTTGTTCCAACGGTCATCGGTTCTACGACTGACATCGATCGAAACATCGATAGACAATGTCTACGACTTTGGTTCTCTAAGACTAAAGTTATATAAAGGCAATATTATGTCAAAAATGCCGTTCACGTGAAACTTTTATTCATTTTATAAGAAAATGGGATGTATTGCGTATATTTTATACACAAAGTATTACCTTTGTTACCCATTGTTGAGTAGACCCGGCTATTGCAACATGGCCGAAACGTCGGGTAGCAAAGGTAATTTGTTTATAAAATATACGCGATAAGTCCCGATCTTTAGTAAAACCAATAAAAATAGTCTTAAGCTAGTCTGAGATGTAAAAGAATTTAACTCCTCTAACTAGCTGCCGTTCTTTCCGGCATGTCGTAGGAGGCAACTAAGGGAATAATGGAATTTATTGAGCCATGGTCTATGAACCTGTCACCAATGTTCCTTGTGACATCGCAATCCCAACATCTATGCTAATAAGTGACTTAGTTATTTTTAAACACTCGCGATTTATACTCATTTTATTTATTACTAGCGATCCGCTCCGGCTTCGCACTTCTGGCTATTTAATGGATGTTATTATACGTATAAAACTTCCTCTTGAATCATTAAAAAAAACCGCATCAAAATCCGTTGCGTAGTTTCAAAGATTTAAGCATACAAAGGGACATAGGGACAAAAAAAGCGACTTTGTTTTATACTATGTAGTGATGATGTGAGACTGGGTCGTATCAGACAGAAGTCTTCCCGCGACCACGGCCTATGCAACTAGGTCGAAACGTCGGCTGATATAAAGGTATCTATATCTTCATTAATTTATCGTGATACGACCGTCTCACATAGTAAATAAAAAAGTGACTATAGTATATTCGCATTAAGAAAATAGTGATGTCATCATGTCCCGACGATTCGACCAATGAGACGTGACAACTGTCGTCTGCAATTGGTCGATGTGACTTAGTTTAATATTAACTAACGTCTAATTGGTCAGTTTAACGTCTATATATCATGACGTCACTATTTACTAGACTATAAGTATATATTATTATGCCTTACCTCCCCCAGCCTCGTTGTAGTACACCTGAATCCTTTCCAGCTGTAACTCTGAGTCCCCGTGGTAAGTTCCAGAAGGATCGATGCCATGCTCGTCCGATATTATTTCCCAGAACTGAAATAAATATTAATATGTAGGACGCTATTACACCAATTGAACTCCCTTGGTAAGTACATTTAATAAGACTTGTGTTAAGGGTATATTTAACGTATTACTATGTGTATTAAGAAATGTGTACTTATCCCTAGTCTCATAGTCGCCGCCTACGACATGCCGGGAAGAACGGCAACTAGTTAGCATTCTTTTTACGTCCCAGACTAGCACGGAAATACACTACACTCTTCGTTGATTATAGTATATACAGTCTTGTGTATATAAATGTATTTGTTTCGTAAGGAAACTTCCCTATCTCCCGGGATAGGTTAGTCAGTTACCATATACGACGATACGGTTCACTACCTATGTAATAATAATAATATTTGGACATAATTACATCAGTTTAACTAGCCCCTTGCTAAGTACATTTAAGACTTGTGTTAAGGGTACTAGTCCACGTATATTTAAGAAACATATACTTATCATACATAGATAAATACATATATAGCATATATAATCAACGACCAGACCGGAAAGCAGTAGAAAAGCGTAGTTGTTAACTCTGCCTCCACTGGGAATCGGGACCTCACGAGTAGCGCTCAGGTGGTTAACCAATCGCGCCACGGAGGTTGTCAAACGAATGTTATATGAATGAAACTTACCTTAGAACCAATTTGGTTACCGCATTGGCCAGCTTGCAAATGCACTATTTCTCTCATTTTTATTCAATATATGAACACTATATACCTATAAATATTATTTACACTTCCTACAACAACGTTAGAAGTAGCTATAACCGCCGAGTGTGTATGAGGAAGTGTATCTATGTCAATGAAGCTAATATAGTTTTATATACACTAATACACTTCCTACAACAACGTTAGAAGGAGCTATAACTGCCGAGTGTAAGAGGTGTATGAGTGTCAATGAAGCGAAAGTGGTTGTCAGGATCGAGACAAATGGGGATTTGTGATCTCTGCCTATGTTTATTTAGGGAGACGGGCGTGATGTGTATGTATAAGATATATATTTATTATTTATATATATTTACGGATGGTAAGCGGCCTGATGGCTTGACTTTGGTGCCCTGGGAGAAGGGTCGGTGCCTTTTATGGGACGCAACGTGTGTAGATACGTATGCTGCGTCTCACTTACCAACTACGATTGGGTCTGCTGGTTCGGCTGCTGAGGCGGCAGCCCGCCAGAAACACGTAAAATACGCGGCTCTAAAATCTGCCTATTTGTTTGTGCCAGTGGCTTTTGAAACGTCTGGGGTTTGGGGGGAGGAGGCGGTTTCTTTTGTGGCTAGCATAGGCAAAAGGCTTAGGGATCGTGGTTTGGATAGACGCTCCGGTGAATTTTTGGCCTAGAGGTTGTCGTTGGCAATCCAGCGGGGCAACGCTGCTAGTGTGCTGGGGGCTTTTGCTTCTGGGTGCTAAATTTGGTACACTAGTAGCGCTGTGTAAATTTTTACTGTTTGATAGATTTAAGTTTTGTTTTTGTTTTAATTTGTACATATTTAGTTTTATTTTGTTTATTTAAATATGTTGTAAATATAAATATTTAATTTTTGTGAGGGAAAACATCGTGAAAAAACCTATATATAATGTATATAGGAAATAAATAGTATATCTAAGTTCATTGTCTTTCATACACCTTCTCATACATACATATATTCACACCTCTACGTCCCTAACGGTAAAGGCAGAGACTATCGATCGCCACCTGGAACGGGTGACAAATCTCTTGCTTCACTCACACCTATTAACCTTCTCATACATGCTCTTCTGTTCTTCACGCTACACCCGCCTTGAGAAGAAAGTCTCCAATTTGATCTGTATAAGTTCTACGCCTACCCCGTCCAACTCTACCTTCCACATTGGCTCTATAGATTCCTTTTGAAACCCTCCTTTCATCCATCCACTCATGTGCCCAAACCTTAACATACCTTTCTCTATTTTCGTCTTTACATGTTCTTAATACCACGTACAAACGTTCACGAATCACACTATTTCAAAACCTTATCAAACACCTAATATATGTCTACAATGTAATGTATAAGTTAATTACACTATATAACACTATTTACACTAAAAAACACTTAATGAAACACCACACAACAAAACTCTTTTCAACTGAATGAATGAAAATTTCTGTCTTCACTTTTGAAAGCATATCAAGTGATACACTTCACAACATAGTATAAAACAAAGTCGCTTTCTCTGTCCCTATGTCCCTTTGTATGTCATCTTTGAAACTACGCAACGGATTTTGATGCGGTTTTTTTAATAGATAGAGTGATTCAAGAGGAAGGTTTATATGTATAATAACATCCATTAAATAGTGGAGTAGGCTATATATTTTATACCCGTGCGAAGTCGGAGCGGATCGCTAGTTTAATATAAAATGATCTTACTTTGTACCCCTTGTTAGCTAGGTCGTAAAACGAATGCTAACTAGCTGCCATTCTTCCCGACATGTCTTTTGAGATTAAGGGACTAGGGGTAAATGGAATCTATTGGTCGATAGGTTAGCAACCTGTAACTAATATTCAATATGACATCACAACACTAAATTGATGCTAAAATGTATGCTTTTAGGTCTTTAAGGTTCTTTCCACCCCGAAAGGGATTAAAAGACATAAATATATATGTATGTATTATGGTCAAACCGAACCCACATATAGACCAGATAGTCAGTATTTCATAATAGAACATTGGTGACATGTTACTATCCCATCGTCCAAGCGATTCCATTGACCCCTAGTCCCTTAGTCGCCTCCTACGACATGCCGGGAAGAACGGCAGCTAGTTAGCAACTTTATACATACAGTATCATTTTGCAGGCAATAATCATTGCCCTCGACATATAGCTCGGCGGATTTCGCTTCTTTGTTCAATAAAAGTAGTTAATAACATTTCGGAAAAAAATACAAAAAGCGTCATCCACTTTGTCTATTTATTTAATCATTTCAGATTTCCCAGCTTTTGAAAGTTCATTAATAATTGGTTTTGTGAAGCTTGAAGTAGTATTTCGTTGTATCTATTTTTAAATATGGCTGCCGTATTTTTGGCAGCTAAACTAGAACGTAGAATTATCAATGGTAAAATTCAGTGGCGAGATGGATTCACCAGTGAATGTTGTTACAGGATTAAAAAATAATATATTTTTAAGCTTATTCGACGTAGCTCAGTTGTTTGGGGCTTGACTCTGTATCAGTGGGTACAGGGTTCAAATCCCGATGAGTATGTACCAATGGTAATGAAGTTTAATGAATTCTATGTACATTTTCGTAATTAAAATACATTTACGAAATGCATCGAATTATACGGCGAGGGAAAACATCGTGAGGAAACCTACCTGTTACCCGAACAGGTAATAGTTAGTGCTTGTAAATGGCCACATGGCTTACCATATGACACATTGAGTACTAACTATCTGGTCAACACATGGGTTCGAAGTAGGAATAGAGTTACTAGCTTTGCAATCGCGGAGATGGACACCTGATTCTCAGTCTACCCTACAATGGTTAATAGTCGTGAACGCGTTTGTTTGGTTGTTTCAATTCCTTTAATTTAATACACTAAGTGACACTAAAGTTTTATCAAGTTTTTGACAATAAAAACATCGATAATATATCTTTAATAAAATGCCCACATTAATGTTATGAAATTAGAAATATGATATACAACGATCATTTAACATGTACATTTATAAAAAGATAATACATACACAACAATCATTTAACAACAACAAATATATATTATATACATCATATTTAAAAACATCATACATACAAATTTTACAATTTATTTACATACATATAATCTTGTCCCTTACTTGCTGGGACGTAAAAAGAACGCTAACTAGCTATCAATCTTTCCGGCATGATGTTGCAAGCGACTATGGGACTATAGGACAATGGAATACTGAAAGAAGGGCTAACAACCTGTTTCTAATATTCCTTTAACAGCATAACCCCAATATTCATGCTAAAAAGTGACTTAGAAGATATTATCGTGTCTCTGAGGTTCTTTGCCACCCCGAAAGGTATTGAAGGATGAGAATTTCTTTCTATGTGTTTAGCAAGGACTGAAATGATTAAATCACTAGTCAAAGTGGATGCCACTTTTTGTATTTTTTTGCGAATTGTAAAATCAACGGTTGTGTGTATAAAAACTACTTTTATTGATTGAAGATGCGAGATCCGCCGACCTATATGTCGAAGGTTATAATTAACCCCTGCTTAATAATCTCTTTCTAAAATGATATTGTATACATATAATTTAATTTTATGAATACTAATCTAAATATTACTTTTGTAACATCATCGAAGCAAAAAAGTCGTGTACTCTGTCAACGTCAGTCAACAGTATTCTGTCAGTTAATTGAAATTGTCAAAAATATTAGCGTGTGAATTCGTGAGCATAATCCTACTATTTTATCATTGTAATATAGAAAAAATCTATTAATTTATCATATTAATCGTGTAAATATATAATATATACGCCAAACAACATATAGAATAGGTATAAAACTTTTATTTAAGTGTGTTACTATGGAAAACATTGTTCTGATAACATCCCTGTGAATGATAAGATTGTTACCAATAATATTGAATATTTTCTGTAAGTAATGTTTTCTCCTATTAGAAATAAGTTTTAAGTGGTCTTTAATATATTATCTACTCCTCTTATATCAGTTTAGCACATAACTGTTTATTATTTAAGCTCTTCTCAATTAAACTTGCATGTACTAAATATGCCTACTTAAAATATTTACAATAAACGTAGCACAAGATTTTTATATCCTATCTGGGTGAAAGGTTTGAGTAATTTCTTTACCTAGCTCATTTTTCTCTATATAGTCATTTTTCATAGTCCATAGATGGATTAATTAGCATATCCATAGGACTGTATGATACGTTTATTATGTTAAACAAAGACAAACGCATTCACAACCATTTACCCTTGCAGGGTAGTCAGAATCAGGTTTCCATCTCAGCAATTGTGAAGGTAGTACTTCTATGGACACCTCAAACCCACGTGTTGACCAGATAGTCAGTACTCAATGTGTACAAAATGTGATAGGTGATAAGCACAAACAGATAGGTTTCCTACAATGTTTTCCCTCACCATATAATTCAATGTATTCGTAAATGTGTTTTTAATACAAAAATGTACATAGTAATTCGTTAAACTTAGTTTCTATTGGTACATGTTGAGTGGGATTTGAACCCTGTACCCACTGATACAGAGCCAAGCCCCAAACAACTGAGCATTATTATGTTACTATAACTTATTAGTATATGCTTCACTACATAGTATAAAACATAGTCGCTTTCTCTGTCCCTATTTCCCTTTGTATGCTTAAATCTTTGAAACTACGCAATGGATTTTGATGCAGTTTTTTTTAATAGATAGAGTGATTCAAGAGAAAGGTTTATATGTATAATAACATCCATTAAATAGTGGAGTAGGCTATATATTTTATACCCGTGCGAAGCCGGAGCGGGTCGCTAGTAATTATATAAACAGTTGGTTTTTGATATTACATACTTTTACCACCTTTACTTACCAAACGGGATAGGCAGAGATTATTAGGCCACGTTGACCGGGTGACAAATATCTGTTGCTTCACTCACATCCACTGACCTTTTCATGTATGCTCTTTTATTTTTAACCCTTCCACTTTTCCTTTTTGTTATAACTCATTTAAAAACATAAAACATACGCTTCACGACTTGTGTATACACACTCCCTTTTTTATTATGGCGGCGTAATCAGAGGCTTGAATGCCCATCTCCAAAATTTCAAAGGCATGTTAGGTATGGGTCATTCGAAGCCCAACGTGATAGGCAGTGAACCGTATCGCACATAACTCATTTAGTTCAAATTAATAAATTTTAGTTAATAAATTCAACGTAGCTTAGTTATTTGCGGCTTGGCTCTGTATCAGTGGGTACAGGGATACCAATGGAAATGAAGTTTAATGAATAAAACCACATTAACGAAATGCATTGAATACTATGGTGAGGAAACCTACCTGTTCGTCAAACAGGTAATAACTAGTTAATGCTTGTAAATGGCGACATGGCTTACCACCTGTCACATTGAGTACCAACTATCTGGTCGACACGTGGGTTCGAGGTATCCATAGAATACTACCTTCGCAATTGCGGAGATGGACACCTGTACCTCACAATGACTAACCCACAAGGGTTAATGGTTCGTGAATGCGTTTGTCTTTTGTTTTTTTGTCATTTAACAGGTGTAATAGTGATCCCAAATATAATAAAAAATAAATAAATAAACATTAATTAAAACGTCTTAAACTTTCAGCCGAAAATGGGCGAACCAATCCCGCCACACCACCCTTATTACTACACCATGGCACAGATGCAAACGGGTTACCAAATGCCCTACCTACCGCCACCAGGGATACCTGACCACTTCCTACGTCCCTTACAACCTATGCATCCACCGAAAGTGGAACTTCCATGCGACGAACCAGCGTTGACAAAGATTGAGACCCCCTGTTCTAGTACAACGGTAGATTTTCCTATAGAAGAGACAAGCAAAGATGGAAAGAAAAAGTTTGTTAGTATACGTAATCCGACACTAACGGATGAGCAAAGAGAGATGTATGAGTCTGTACTCGCTACGTGGGCGCCGGGAACGGTAGAAAAGGCACCAAAAAGGTTCATTTGTCAGAAATGTTGTAAAGAGTTTAAGAATTACCAGAATTTGTATCTTCATACTACTAGAGTGCATTCAACAGAAGAATCGGCAGTTAAATGTGGCTTGTGTGATAAGATGTTTAAAAATAAGCATTATTTGTACATGCATAGGATGAATAAACATTATTCTGAAGATGAGAGGCGTATGTGCCAGTTTTGTCTTCAAGAATTCCGTACGGGACGGGCTTTACATATGCATATAAAGAGGTCGCATCCTACAACGCTGCCAGAGTTGAAGTGTCCTGACTGTGGTCGGGAATTCAAAGTACCTTACAAGCTGAGGTATCATATGGATGCGGTACATCGTCCCAAAGAACGGTATACCTGTCCGTTATGTCATAAATTGTATAAAACTCACCTAAATTTGAAGCAACATTTGAAATTTCAGCATTCAGAGGTGAAAAGACATAAATGTGTGTTCTGTGAGTTAACGTTCAAGTCAAGGCATCATATGAAACGTCATGTTTTAAATGTACATCCTCCGCTGGAATCTAAAGTTAAGTGTCCGGAGTGTTTAAAGGAATTTAAAAACAACCAATACCTTAAAGACCATATGCAAATACATACAACGTCGGAAAAGAAGGTTGTATGTGATATATGCAACAAAATTTTCCATTCTACCCTCCGTTTGAATAAACATAAGAAAATAGTCCATCCACCTACTAAAAAGAAGTACAAATGCTCAAAGTGTGATAAGGAATTTAACCATGAACATTATTTGCGAAGACATAACAACGCAGTACATTTAGAAATACCAGAAAGCAGTTACGAACACGAATGCAATGTTTGCGGTAAAAAATTCAAGATTTTCAAGTATTTAAAGAATCATATGCATAGACATGAGACTCAACAATTGAAAAAAGGAAGCGAAGTCAAAGATTCTAAGGAACGCAAGCCAAGGAAAAAAAAGCAAATCAACTTTGAGTTTATTAAATGCGAACCGGTGTCCAGTTCGGAGAGTGGCTCTTCGTATGAGACGGATAGTGATGATGAATAAGTGATTGTGATTGTGTAGTGATGATGTGTAGGTGTACGGGTAGGCAGAGATAACGGATCCCTGTTTTAGACAATCCTGGTAAAAACTACCTTAGCTTCATTGATGAACAAAACAACACGTTCACGACTATTAAGCCTTGAGGCGTAGTCAGAAGGTCGGGTGTCTATCCGCAATTGCGGAGGTAGTAATTCTATGGTCACCTCGATCACGTGTTGACCAGATAGTCAGCTGAATGTGACAGGTGGTAAACATATCTCTAAAAATATGATTATAGACATTCCTAACGACATCCTTTTCCAATATGGCGTCTATGTGACTGACATATGTATTATTGGGCCGGCCCCTACGTAACCACAACATATTGAAGTAATACATACATACATAATATGCAGATATTAAGGAAGAACAGAAGAGCAAGTATGAGAAGGTTAGGTAAATAATGAAATGTAAATCTACAATAGTAAAATATACTCCAAAAATAACGCTAATGCAAAACATATTGGGTTGGGTTAGGTTATTTTTTGATGGTAAATTCGGTATTTTTTATGTTTATTTAAATACATAGACAAAGCTTAATAATTGTGTGTTAGGAGGTCTATATATCAATGAAGCGAAAGTTGTATGTATCAAAATTGAGGATCCATGATCTCTGCCTACCCCTCTATAAAGTGATATGTACCATCAAGAATCGAACCCGTTACCTCTAGTATTCAGATATAGTCCATTCCGTCTTTACTGATCAATATTATATAGTGAATATTTTATACTACTATAAAATATTCAGAAGAGCATGTATGAGAAGGTTAATGGGTGTTAGTGAAGCAAGAGATTGGTCACCCGTTCCAGGTGGCCTAATAGTCTCTGTCTATCCCGTTGGGGACGTAGAAGTGTAAATATATGTATGTATTATATTCAAATTGTTATAATAATAAAGTTTGTGAAGTATAATATCTGTGTAAATAAATATATAATGAATGTATATGGCTATTTTCATTTCTTACACCTGGGCCCTTACTCCACTAATTCATTTTAGCTACAATATTACTTCAGTATCGATACAGTAATACTTCAGAGGCCGTAATTTGACAGTTTTGGCACTCCACTAACAAATTTTGGCTACTGAGGCGCTATTGAACTACATTTGAAGTACAAAAAAGCTACTTCATTAACCAAACGTCCGACAATGTGAGTTCAATAGCCTTATATTTGGTACTCCACTATTAACATTTCTATACTTGAGTTGCCACTGAAGCGCCACTGACTCGCTATTGAGGCACAAGTGCGGCTGTCAAAATATTAGCAGAGTTCCACATTTACAGCCGAAACGCAGAAGTGACGCAGTAGTGTGGCTGTCAAAGTTAATTAGTGGAGTAAGGGCCCTGTATTTATGTGATAGTCTGTGACGTAAAAATAATGCTGACTATAGACTATTCGCGTTAAGTAAATAGTGATGTCATGACAGTCTAGAGATATTGGACGTAGTTCAGTTGTTTGGGGCTTGGCTCTGTATTACCTTATATTACCCTTACGGGGTAGTCAGAGGTTCAGGTTTCCATCTCCGCGTTGCGAAGGTAGTAATTCTATGGCCACCTCAAATCCACGTGTTAACCTGATAGTCAGTACTCAATGTGACAGGTAGTAAGCCATGTCGCCATTTACAAGAACTAACTATTACCTGTTAGGGAAACAGGTAGGTTTCCTCATAATGTTTTCCCTCACCGTAGTATTCAGTGCATTTCGTAAATGTATTATTATTACGAAAATGTACATAGAGATTCATTAAACTTCATTACCATTGGTACATGCTCAAGCGTGATTTGAACCCTGTACCCACTGATACAGAGTCAAGCCTAAACAACTGAGCTACGTCGAATTAACTTTAATACCTTCAGGTTTTCTCATCCTTTAAGACATAATTATTTAATATCTTCTGGGTCACTTTTACCATTAGTATAAGTACGAACCAAATATAAAGAGGACCCGGCGAAAGGCGCGGTCCCCGTTGCGCGGTGCGGAGTCCAAATGGCGTGATTTAATTGGTTCGGAGTCTAAAAATGTGTAGTAGAAATAAGATACCTATGTTTGTCCCACAAAATGCCGTGTTTTAATTGGTTGTAATATCTCCCCTCCATCCCGCGTGCCTCGTTTCACCCCGCGTAATGCCACGCTAGTTTCCATACAAATATTGCGTAAGGCCCACTCCTCTTATTCATTACTCCATGAGTATAGGTCTTAGGTAAGAAAGAAATAAAATTCAACTTATAAATTGATTCTTTACTATGTATCTACTTAGATTAATTATTTGATCGAAGCAAATTGTATTATACATCGCAAGTTATCAACTTGTATCTGGGGCCTTAGTCCACTAATGCTTTGTGCAAAATATCAGTTCAATATCAGATCAGTAATAGTGTGATGTTGGTAGTGAATGACCAAAAGTGACAGATTTCATCATTTTCTAAGCGAAATTTGACACTTGCCGATTTTAATGGTGAAATTTGACACTTGATCATCCACTACCAACTTCACACTATTACTGATCTGATACTAGTGACCCGCTCCGGCTTCGCACGGGTATAAAATATATAGCCTAGTCCACTATTTAATGGATGTTATTATACATATGAGCCTTTCTCTTGAATCACTCTACCTATTAAAAAACCGCATCAAAATCCGTTGCGTAGTTTCAAAGATTTTAGCATACAAAGGGACGTAGGGACAAAGAAAGCGACTTTGTTTTATACTATGTAGTGATTGAACTGCGTTTGTGCAAAAACGCATCAGTAGACTAAGGCTTCTGGTCATTTTGTTTTTTACACTACATGTACATTGAATAAAATACAGTGTTAGAAATTCGATGATCATTTCAAATTCGTTATGGCTGACATTTCATTTTAAATAAACGACGTAATATGAGAAAATACATATTTAATACGAAGAGGTATGAAAGAAGATGTAGTGACGAAAATAGAGAAAGGTATGTTAAGGTTTGAGCACATGAGCGGATGGATGAAAGGAGGGTTACGAAAGGAAAATATAAAGCCAAAATGGAAGATAGAGTTGGACGGGGTAGGCGTAGAACTTATACAGAGCAAATTGGAGACATTCTTCTCAAGGCGTGTGTAGCGTGAAGAACAGAAGAGCATGTTTGAGAAGGTTAATAGGTGTGAGTGAAGCAAGGGACATTTGTCACCTGTTCCGTCGAGTTTTTCAGACAAAATATGTCATATCTCAGTAAATGCCGCCATAACTCCTTTTCTAGGGACACGAAAAATGTATCGATACTCTATGGTATCGAGTAGTTTGATTTCGATACCGATACTTTTGTACTCGATACTTTGTGTTCGATACTTTTACTTAACAAGTACTTCATGTACAGGTATCGTATCGAATAATTTTATTTTTATTTAGTCATTTTATCATTTATGTTAACATTAGTAACCCCATTTTGTTCAATATTGGTGAAGCATTTATTCATAGAGTTAGTTCCATTGCTGATAGGTAACCGGATTCACATTTCTGTTGTTTAATTCTAACTCGTTCCTTCAGTTCTCTATGGTTCATTGGCTGCAGCTGTATGGGCTTAAATCTCTTTGCCTTTCCACACGGAATAATTATACAAAAAACTCTATGGTTCCTTTATTCGTTGTCGTTGTGATGACTGATAGTTGCTTGTTGTATAAAACATGTGGCATTACATATTTATCGAATTTCTTGCGTTATTGATAGTTTATATTGAAACTTTATATTGGTAATTTTTTGTACTTCCATAGCAATTACCAGAACCCGTTACCGCCTATTGCCAAAGAGGCTCGACAAACTTCTTTTCTTAAGCAATTGTACCGAGGAGGAATGGGAATTATAATATTTTTGATTAAAAAATTGCGGCTCTACTTATTGTAGGTTGTTTGTATTTATCTTATATTTATGTACCATTTGTTATTTTTCACTCTCTGATTTTACGTCTGAATGAAGATACAGACGATACTTACTGACAAACATTGACTAAACGACGTAAGTAAGGCGTAGATAGGCCACTGGCCCCTGCCTGATAAAAGTACTCGATACTTTGAGGTATCGATACTTTTGTGTCGATTCTTTTACAAGTACGATACTTTTTTATCGATACTACTCATGAGTACTGTATCGATACTTTCTATTCGATACCGTGTCCCTATCCTTTTCAAAATCAATTCAATGGTTTTTATATTCTTATCTCTTACCTTTCAGTGCACTTAAGTGACAGGTGTCAAAAAGAATTTAATTTAATTAAAGTAAGTTCAGACTATCACTATCTATTATTACTTATATATTTATGAATACAATAATGAAAATTGCAACAAAATGTACACTTAGGAAATAAAACTACAAACTATACGTACAAAATATACAAAAATCCGACTATTTAAGGAGAGCTTTACATAAATAAAATCTTACATTAACAATTAAATAAATAAATTGCTTATTTTAAGCTCCATAATAATAATATCTATAATTACAATCATATTATTACTATTTATAACCGCCGAGTGTGTATGAGAAGATGTATGAGTGTCAATGAAGTGAAAGTGGTTTGCCAGTGGGACAAATGGGGATCCGTGATCTCTGCCTACCCCTCTACAGGGAACCGGGCGTAATGTGTAAGTATGTGTGTATATTAAACATACATACACACCACGCCTGAAACAGACCACTTTCGCTTCATTGACACTCATACACCTCTTACACTCGGCGGTTATAAGTACTCCTAACGTCACCCTTTTTCAATATGGCGTCTATTTGACTGACATATGTCTTAATTGGTCTTACCAAGGAAAATATTAAGAATCATTTATTTCGAAATTGTTTTATACGGTTGGTAGTAAAAGTAGTATAGGTACTTCTGACGTCACCCTTTTTCAATATATATATATATATATGTAAATTACACATATTAGACACAGTACAAATAATCCCGTTTGACCTTATAAGGCCTTGTAAACGGGGACAGCCACATAATAGAAAACCTTCCAAACACAGCTTGTAAACTTTTCCATTTAGATCTACGCTTCCATCTAGCTTGTTCTTTCTTTAACTGTTCTATGCCTGTCTCATCCGTCCATATCGAATGTAGTTGCGTCGCAAACATTACTATAGTGAAGACTGCAAATAGCAACGCTTCAACGATGAGAAATATTAAGAATATAACTGTAGCCGGCGGTGAATATCTAGTACAATCTCGCCACTCATGTTTTATACAAGTCATTATTTGACCACCTGATAAGGTTAGTGCATGAATGGAAATAGATGCTATATAAAGTGTGAAAAGAACAAAATACTTTTGATTATTCTCTCCGACACAATTATTCACCCAGGGGCAATGATGATCCATTTTTCTAATACAACGCTGACATACCGAGCAATGATGAGCTCGCTCCGGCTTAATACTACAGCATTTAGTGCATTTATATATCATTTTCGTCCCTTCTCTAAAGCTCATTTGTTTGATCATCTCTTTAGTTGCATTTCCCTTCGGAATAGCGCCTGGATCGGTGAACATTGTCCGCAAATGAGAGGCTACGGCTAAAAACGCTAATGTTTGAAAAATGAACATGTTTGTATAGCTGTACCAGGGATATTCTATAGCCGCTGGTGCCAGAATCACTATCATCACAACGTATTCAGCGTATAATATCAACAGCCATGTAAGAACGGCACAAACAATACCACAGACGTCTTTTATACACCAAGCTCGACCTCCTAAGCACCTATTCTGTGTATCTTTTTCCTTATGCCATGTATTAGTGCTTTCCCTGTGTTCGTAATCAACTAGTCTGCGATTGACGTTGTGACAATCCGTATCGGAGTCGACACGGTCCGATTCGTAGACTTCGGAATCATAAAGTTCTGACTCGCATTCCGACATTTTATTGCAAGCATTAATAGTGCTATTCCTTATGCTTTAAGCTATTTATGTTGTTTAATCGGTTAAATTGTTAGTGTTATTTCTATTTCTACTGCATTGATATGTTTCGATTAATTACAAAAGCTTCTTTGATTCTTACTTCAAAATACACCATCTGTAAACATAAAAATATCAGCCATTATTAATAAATACAATAATATAACATATTTAAGAGCTAAAATTATACGGTGAGGCATAACATCGTGAGGAAACCTACCTGTTCGTCAAACAGGTAAAAGTAAGTGCTTGTAAATGGCGACATGGCTTAACACCTGTCACGTTGAGTACTGACTATCTGATCAACACGTGGGTCCGATGTTGCCATAGAATTACTACCTTTGCAAATGCGGAGATGGAACCTGCACCTCTGACTACCCTGCAAGGGTTAATGGTCGTAAATGTGTTTGTCTTTTGTCTTTAGGAGCTAAAATTACATATTCCACCTTATTCTGATAGGCTGTCTAAGTTAGGAAAAGGAACAAGTAAGTTTTAATGCCATATTGAAAAAGGGTAATGTTAAAAGTACCTATAACCGCTGCGTGTTAGAAGCTTAAAAGTGTTGATGAAGCAAAAGTGGTCTGTTAGGATCGGGACAAATAGGGGATCTGTGATCTCGGCCTACCTCTCTACAGGGAATCAGGCGTGATGTGTATGTAGTGTAGTTTGGGATGTAAATACATAATAATAGCCCTTCTACCTAATATAATAAAGGTAAATAAGCACTAGTTAACTACAAAAAATTTCTATAAAAAGACAAGAAATCATTATAAATTCTAAATTATGTTATGTGACGTTTCATCTTGGTGTGATTGCAGCCTCACGATGCATGTTCTTATTGGGACACCTTTAATATGTTGCTCATAATATTCGTTGGTTGCTAGTTAGGCTGCAGTCTCATTCTGATGGATTATTTAATTAAGTTGCATTGTATTGAAATATGTCTGCAGAGTTTCTTGGCATTTCATCTCTGCAGGATTTTGCTTTACGAAATGCCAATAGTTTAGTTTTATTAGATTTATTTTAATTTTTTTAAGATTAACTAATTTTAATGACAACTTTTCATGTAGAAATGTTTTTTTATTTTTGACTTTTAATAAGTCGTCGTTGCGCCTGCCAAAACCGATAAAGACGAAATCGTAACTTTTGAGGAGAGACAAAAAACTGTTTCTTTTGTAACTAAGACCCTTAAGTCAAAAACTGAGTATGCACAAAATTAAAATAAGGTAATATGGATCTGTTGTAATATAATTTGTTTGTTATATGACTTTATTTTAGGACTCAGAATTAAATTTCTTTAATTTTGACACATAACTGTTTATTTTTGAGTCGTAAAAATCCGCTATGTGATTTTTCATTACAAAGCGGTTTTTCCAGTGACTTTATAATGCTGAATTAGGAACTATAATGATCCTACTCTGACACATAGCGGCTTTTCCCCCATAACGGTAGCTCCAAAATTCTCTTTTACATTAGAAGAAATGATGTAAAGTGTTAAGTTAGCTAGTAATTTAACGTACGTATACGTAAAATTAAGCACAGTAATGTCCGTTTTACAGATATCCGTAGTTTAAACTAAGCGGTAATGAAAAAAAACCTAAGATCAAAGGATAGCATATTTATATATAAAAAAACTTTAGACGGACGGTAAATCTTTTTCCTGGCACCATTTTTAATACTCTTTATGCATTTTAGAATAGGACAGTAGGGCATCATCTACGTAAATCCGCGAACTACTTGAACGACTATAATGACTTGGGACCTTCGCAAGTTCGTTTAGCCATTTATTTACTGAAGCGGACTACCTACAATGGTTTCTTAGCATTGTTTGCTCTGTCACTATAGTTTGCTTTAACATTTTGTTGATATCATTTTATCTTAGTTTGGATTAGGCCGAAGACTTGAGTCTGTATCAGAGGGTACAGGGTTTAAAACCCGCTTGTACACCTTTACAATGGAAATGAAGTTTCGTAATAAAAACACTTTTATTAAATGCATCGAATACTACGGTGAGGCAAAACATCGCAAGGAAACCTGAACAGGTAAAAGTTAGTGCCTATAATCTGGAGACTATGGGTTACTACCTGTCACATTGAGTACTAACTGTCTGGTCAGCACCTGGATCCGAGGTAGCCATAGAATTACTACCTCCACGATTGCGGTGGAATACCTGAACTTCTAACTACCCCGCAAGGGTCGTGAAAGGTCGGGAACGCGTTTGTCGTTTCTCTTTTGTTGCTCTCGGAAAACTTAGTAATGGGAAGGCCCCCGGCGAGGACGGAATCACCCCTGAGCTTCTCAGGGCGGGAGGATCTCCACTCCTGGAGATGCTTGAGGATTTGTTTAATTCCGTCATAGCCAATGGGACTACCTCAAGGGCGTGAAGTGGGAGTGTGGTGGCCTTGTTTTTCAAAAAGGGAGACAAGGCCCCATTGAAGAGTTATAGACCAATCGCGCTCCTAAGCCATGTTTACAAGTTGTTTTCGAGGGTGCTTACAAATCCTCTCGCCTTAAGATTTGACGCCACCAGCCACCGGAGCAGGCCGGATTTCAGAAAGGCTATAGTACCGAAGACCACATTCACACGGTGCGGGAGGTTATACAGAAGTCCCATGAGTATAAACGGCCGCTGAGTCTTGCCTTCGTGGACTACGAGAAGGCCTTCGACTCGGTCGAGATCTGGGCTGTTCTGGAATCACTGCAGCGATGCCAGATCGATTGGCGATATGTGCAGATGCTGAGCAGCCTATATAATATGGCAACGATATCTGTTCAAGTTCAAAATCAAAAGACGAGTCCTATACAGTGGCTCAGAGGAGTGAGACAGGGGGATGTTATCTCCCCAAAACTGTTCTCAAACGCACTGGAGGACGTCTTCAAAACTCTGGATTGGACTGAGATGGGTATCAATAACAATGGCAGATGCCTCACGCACGCCTTCGCTTCGCTGATGACATAGTCTTAATGGCGGAGTCGCTGCAGGATTTGCAGATAATGCTGCACAGTTTGAAAGTTGCCTCAGGCTAGTCCATCGACTACATGTTGCTCAGCGAGATATGGAGCGTTCAATGCTGGGTATCTTGTTAAGGGACATAGTCCTTAACCCACTATCTACACAAATCTGGACAAACTACACTTTAGAAACAGTAGAATGGGATAAACCGCCACTGCCACTTCAGCTTACAACAGCGATAGCCTATATCAATCACTTTGGTTCTTTGCCGGATAGTCTCGTTCAGGACTCTGTCCCTTAACGAGATACCCAGCATTGAACGCTCCATTGCTCGCTGAGCGATATATAGTCGGTGGGCTAGCCCGACTGTCATGTTCTACGTCTCGGCCGCGTATGTCACTACGGGTAGGACCCACTGGTTATAAACCCTGGTCTTAAGACACTGCGGTAGAGAAGACGAGAAGATATGATGCAACTTCCCAAATGCTCCACAGCCAAGCTCCACTCTTCTGGAAATCTCCCGCTTGAAACTGTCCCTGCCCAATTGCAATACTTGACCCAGGTAGACATATTCCTGGACAGCTTCAAGCGCCTCTCCACTGATCGTAATCGGCTCTGGGATCACAAGTTCATTGAACATGACCTTAGTCTTGTCCACGTTCATCCGGAGCCCGACTGACCGTGAGGCAGCGTTTAAACTGTGCAGCATTCTCTGCAAATCCTGTAATGACTCCACCATTGAGACTATGTCATCAGCGAAGCGAAGATGCGTGAGGCATCTGCCATAGTTATTGATACCCATCTCAGTCCAATCGAGAGTTTTGAAGACGTCCTCCAGTGCGTTTGAGAACAGTTTTGGGGAGATAACATCCCCCTGTCTCACTCCTCTGAGCCACTGTATAGGACTCGTCTTTTGATTTTGAACTTGAACAGATATCGTTGCCATACTATATAGGCTCATCAGCACCTGCACATATCGCCAATCGATCTGGCATCGCTGCAGTGATTCCAGAACAGCCCAGATCTCGACCGAGTCGAAGGCCTTCTCGTAGTCCACGAAGGCAAGACACAGCTGACGGTTAATCTCATGGGACCTAAGATGACCTAAGTGGCACCTAATTCGTTAATTGATCATTACTTTATGTTTCATTACGGACCTATATTGTTTTATGGTAAAGGGATAGAGTATAGAGTAATAGAGTTATTCGTAAGTACGAACACATTGCTATTTTCCAACCAACATGCATTGGATACAATATAGATCATGTGTAGCTACGTATCAATCTACCTAGACCCCTTTTTATCTATTAAAATCACATTAAGTGAGTACAACAGAACCAACTGATGAAATTCCCATGTGGTTTTAAGTTATGTTTAATTATTTAAACTTAAATGCCTATTATAATCAACATACTTACTTCTGCTTTGTGTAATACAGGTGCAACATGTTTTTATCACTTATTACGTAAGATTGCTATTCTAAATATTAATTATTAAATAACAAAAACAAACCAAATCATACCCGGCGCAAGATTGATATTCCGCTATGTGCAACCGCGCGCGCAACGCAGCGTGTAAGTACTTCGCAGAGGTCGAAATGGAAAAACCGCTTTGTGTTACTAAAACACAAAGCGGTTTAATACGCGGATTTTTGTTTGAACGATACATAGCGGAAAAGGCTATTTTCTTATTCTTTTGAGATATCAAAAAACGGGTTTCACAGGCATGACGGGCGTATCGAGTTTACTTTAAAAGTGTAAAAAGGTCAATTTTGTTAAAAAAACGTTTATCGGTTTTTCCAGGCGCAACGACGAAGTGATTTTATGTATCCTCACATTGAATAAAAAGCTATTCATTACATTCAAATCCTTCTATCCTTTTCTCTCCTAAGTCTCATTTTAGCATAGTATAGCATAGCATAGTATAGAGTTGTGATGACATATGAAACATTGGTGACAGGTTGCTAACCCATTGCCCAATAGATCCCATTTACCCCTAGTCCCTTAGTTGCCTCCTTCTACTTTTAACGTAGCAAACTAGCACTGGACGAACTTTTCTATAACAATACTAGAAAACTTCATCACTACATAGTATAAAACAAAGTCGCTTTCTCTGTCCCTATGTCCCTTTGTATGCTTAAATCTTTGAAACTACGCAACGGATTTTGATGCGGTTCTTTTAATAGATAGAGTGATTCAAGAGGAAGGTTTATATGTATAATAAAATCCATTAAATAGTGGAATAGGCTATATATTATATTCCCGTGCAAAGCCAGAGCGGGTCACTAGTTAACAATAAATGCTAAAAGTTAACCAGGACATTTATTTTGAGTCTAGCTCCTTTAAATGAGACTAAGGGTCCACAAATCTATTTGGTGATGGGCTAACAACAAATGCATTCATGACTATTAACCCTTGCGCGGTAGTCAGAGGGTCAGGTTTCCATCTCCGCAGTGTGAAGGTAGTAATTCTATAGCCACCTGGAACCCACGTGTTGACCAGATAGTCACTCTATGTGACAGGTGGTAAGCCATGTCACCATTTACAAGCTGTAACTATTACCTATTCAGGGAACAGGTAGGTTTCCTCACGATGTTTTCCATCACCGTAGTATTGGATGCATTTTGTAAATGTGTTTTTATTACGAAAGTGTACATAGAAATTCATTTCCATTGGAACATGCTCAAGCAGGATTTGAACCCTGTACCCACTGATACAGAGCCAAGCCCCGAACAACTGAGCTACATCGAATTGGTGATGGGCTAACAATCTATCACGAATTATCCATATCAATGACTACAGAACCGTAAGAGAAGAATAGTATGATAATGGTGAATGAGATTTTTGTTTCCAACATTCTATCCACCCCAATAAGAGTTGAAAGCAGGCAGTATTTATACGTAAAGAAAATATAACACTGCCTCATATTATTACTGTAATAATATAGATTTCAAAACAATTGTAAATGTTTAATAAGCGTAAACATATTAATGTTTGAAACACAACAATAGCTATATTTTTAATAAATTAAGACTTACCAGCTTCCTTAACTAATCCCAATTCGTATATCATCATTTATAGCTTATTTTAGCACTATTTAAACACTATTTCTCGACTAATTAATGTATAATTTAGTGAAAATATTTTACAGTTTAAGCCCGATCATATACACATTATATTATGAGAATTCTACATCGGTGTGAAGCTGACGACTACTAGAATTGTTTAATATTCGTTTCCATGCTACATTCTCAGCAAGGGAGCATTTTAATACACAAATAATTGAATAAAACTATGTAAAATCAATAAACTATACTCTCAAAAGTATGTAGTAGTAAATGTCGTAAAGATGACTTATTATATGAAGGTTATAGTATTTGACAATGTCACTGTCAAACACATTATTAAGAGGCCTATTCACTGACCCCTGTTAAGGTCTATTACATATACAAGTTTTATGACCATTAACCTTAGAAAGGTAGTAATAGTTTCGAGAGGGTAAATGATTCTATAGATAACTTATACAAAAAACAAAACATTCTTGACCTTTAACCCTTGCGAGGTAGTCAGAGGTTCAGGTGTCCATCTCCGTAATTACGAAGGTAGTAATTTTATGGCCACCTCGAACCCACATGTTGACCAAGTCAGTACTCAATGTGACAGGTGGTAAGCCATGTCGCCATTTACAAACACTAACTAGTGCCTGTTTGGGGAACAGGTAGGTTTCCTCACGATGTTTTCCCTCACCGTATAATTATTATTTCGTAAATGTATATTTATTACGAAAATGTCATAGAAATTTATTAAACTTCATTTCCATTGGTACATGCTCAAGCGGGATTTGTACCCTGTACCCTCGATACAGAGTCAAGCCCTAAACAACTGAGCTACGTCGAATTTAACTAATACAATAATCAGTAGCTGAAGTGACAAGCTATAAACCGTGTCATAATTGACAAGCACTGAATATTAGTTACGATTAAATGTTAAGTTTTCTTTCGATGACTTCCCTTACTGTAGTTAATTCTTTACAATGATACGGACAGATTCTTGTTTACATATCGGTCGTGAATTCGTGTGAGTGTGTGTGTATGTATGAAAGTTTTTAGGCCATTCCCTAACAGCGTTTACTAATTGACAACGTTTACAAAACACAATTTTCCTTTTATACATGCAGATTGGGTAAATCGGTCACCGTTTTTATAAAGAGGTACATACATTCACTAGTTAGAACTTTGGAAATATAATCTCTTAGGTCACTTTTTAGGATGAATATTAGGGTTGTGATGTCATAATAAAACATTGGTGACAAGTTGCTAGCTCATTATCCAATAGATTCCATTTACTCCTAGTCCCTTAGTCGCCTCCTACAACATGCCGGGAAGAACGGCAGCTAGTTAGCATTCTTTTTACGACCCATATTAGTATGGGACATGGTTAATAAATATTATGTGTTACAGTATGTATGCAGATTGATGAAAGGAATATATATGAGTGAAGTGGAGGGGCGGTTACGTAGGGGCCGGCCTAATAAGACATATAACAATCAGATAGACGCTATATTAAAAAAAGGTGACGTTAGGTGTACCTATAACCGCCGAGAGTGTATGAATGTCAATGAAGCGAGAGTGGTCTGTCAGTGGGACAAATGGGGATCCGTGATCTCTGCCTACCCCTCTACAGGGAATTTGGCGTGATGTTAATATATGTAAGTCAGGTAAATGTGTCAACGTTCACGACTTGTGTATCGTCGTTGTCAAACCAAAATCTGCTATGTGCCAAAATTATACTTTCGAGATATTGACAAAAAAAGTTCTCCTGTAAAATTTTATATGAATTTGCATTTTAAATACTATATCAAATGAAAGCTATAGATGTAAGAAATGAACTGATTTGTTATTTAACGACGGAGGTTTAATATTTATGGAATATAATGTCTCCCAGTGCTTATAGACACATGGCAGTTTTTTATACGGTAGATTGATCAGTGTTCTATACGCAGACGTCAAAAAGTTAAAATCTCGAAAAAGTGCACATAGCAGATTTTGGTTTGACAACGACGGTATACACACTCCCTTTTTTATTTTGGAGGGTAGTCAGAGGCTTGAGTGCCCATCTACGAAACTTTGAAGGCATGTTAGGTATGGGTCATTCGAAGCCCGCGTATCACTAGATAGACAGCGCCCAACGTGATAGGTAGTGAACCGTATCGCCGTATATAGGCACTGATTATTATCTATCCTGAGGAATAGGCAGGTTTCCTCACAATGTTTTCCCTCACCGTTAGCGACTGTAAATTATGTACGTAAATGATAAACACATAATTTTTCTTCTTTGTTTAATATTACTATTCATGTTAGGTATGAGTCACTGGGTTAATGAAAACAACATATTAAATAACATATATCTTTAATTCTCATGTCGCCAACCGAACCACAAGGCTTTCAAAATGCACTATAACATAATCATACTTTAGGATTTTCAATGCGTTTATAATATCATAAATATTTAGGACACTTACACCAATTGAACTAGCCCCTTGGTTACTCACATTACATTTACATTTAAGACTTTTTCAGGGACTCAAGTTCACAAATTTTGCAAAATTTCAGGTCAATAACAATTTAATAACAGTGTGAAATAGATCGAGGAAAGCAGTGACATATTTCGCCATTTTAAAGCGAAATTTGACATTTTAATTAAATCAATGGTGAAATTTGACACTAGCAAATCCACTACCAACTTCACACTATAACTAATCTGATATTGAACTGCGTTTGTGCTAAAACGCATTAGTGGACTTGCGTCAAGGGTACTAGTCAACGTATATTTAACAAATATATACTTGTTATAGATAGATAAATAGTTTTTGTTAATATATCGTTTTTTAGATATTTTTTTACTAATACAATAGACACACAGAAAATCCTAATGTATGTACTTAACACATAGATAATCTCGATTCACGTCACTTCATAGGTAAAAAAATATTATTATACGTAAGTCTTCTCTAAAAATATATATGAAAAATGACTTGTATGTAAGTTTAAATGTTTCATATAAATTTAATCATAAATACTTACAAACACATATTGAAAGTCTATTTATGTTGTTAAATCTGCTATAGTCTAACCACAGGTTATAAATAACCAATTCTTTCTTCTAAAGGACAAAAAAACATCGTTACAAACAAAGATGTATGAAATTTAGATTATATTATTGATAGTAGCTAGCTTATTGTTCAAAAATACAGAAAGAAATACGGCCTATGCAACTTTTAGATAGTGTCTACAAATAATTAATAATATACTAAAGACAAAATAAAGACTGTTACAATAATTTACATCTTTGCACCTTCTCTATGAAGCGACGTGTCACCGGGAACGACAAAGATGGCACTGTCATCTGTCAATGAAATGTCAGCTGTCAAAAATTAAAAACTTTGACAATTAAAACAACTATACACTGGCCACGTACGTGAGAGCTTGAAGCATAGTCACTGAGCATAATGGAAATATGTTTATAAAAGTAACTAATTGAAAAACTGGCTTCGAAAGTCCAGTGCGCGATTTTGGCAGAATTGTCGCTAACCAACTAGATAGGTATAAACAATGGCGATTGTGATTTGAACCAGTTAGAATTTAACGAAATAATTCACAATCCGAATTTTGCTAATACACGTTTTCGACTCGAAATCGATTTTTTTTTTATGATTTTCTATTTAGGTAACGTTTCGAACGATTCTACCGTACCTCTGGACGAAATTGTAAATAAAGATTAACGCGAAAAGTCCTTTAAACACATAACCTTTAGTTTTCTGTATCACTAATCATTCAAAACCACTGGATAATTACTTTACTCAGTAACCAGGCTATTAAGCACGCACATGGCCCATTAGGCATCACAAACGACATTAGACTGCACCATTCCTAACCTATTTATATCCTTCTTGTACCACTCCACATTCACCGCTTAGTTCTTCGCATGGCTTTCTTAATTTTCCTTCCGGCTATATTCGGTGTCCCTGACGCTCCGGTGCCCACGTTGAACTGCATTCCACTCGCTGGCATTGCTCCGAAAGTGTACAAGTTAGGTTGCTGGGGTTGACCGAACCCAAACGCTGGCTGAGGGGTTGCCATCCCAACTCCAAACGGTGAAGCTTGAGGTGCAGGCTCCGTTTTAGCCCCAAAAGAAAGATTAGGAGAACCAAACGCAATCGGTTGAATGTTGCCAAACACAGGCGTTGACTGGGCTGGTAGCGGCATTCTTGGTACGTTAGAAAAGTCTGGTGTCGGTGTGGCGTTTGTATTGGTGTTACCAAACATTAACGGTGTGGATCCGAAGGCTGGTTTCGCTGAGAAGTTGAACGCTGGAGCCGGAGTGGAACTCATTGAACTTATCGGATTGAAAGCGTTCGTACTAGGTGTAGGTATGTTCCACGCTGGTGTGGAAGGTTTCGACATGGTATTGCTACCGAATGTGAATATAGAGCTCGGCTGTTCAGTGGTCTTCGGTAGACTGAAGCTTACCGTTGTCTGCGGTGCTATCTCAGCTGGCTTCAACACTGGTACCGGATCAGTCTTCGCTGTAAAGTTGAATGTGAATGCTGGCTTGGCCGGAGTGAGTTTAGCTGGTTCTGACGCTGAAGTGACTTGACCGAAGATGCTCGGTGTCAGACTTGGTAGCGATATCGCTGGAGTAGGCAACGTTGCTACGGTTGTAGGTGTCGATATAGACAGAAGAGGGTTTGGTACAGCGGCCTGAGTACTTACTGGAGTGATGGGGGATAAGATACTCGTTGCCATGGATACCGTACTGGGTGTTGGTACGCTAGGTAAAGAGACAACACTAGTTTGAGTCGTCGGCAAGGTTAGGGTTGTTACCGTAGTAGTTGCAGTACTACTATCGGTTTTAAATATCAACGGACTGGATACCACCGGTTTCGGTTCGGATTGCACCGTTGTTTCTGTAGCTGGCTTATTCCATTGGAATCCAAACGTCACTTTACTTTCACTCGTTGTGACACTTGGCACTGGCATTTGGAATGTGACAGCCGGCTTGACACTTTCACTCACTGCGGTAGTGACACTAGTTGTCACACTAACAGGTGTTGCCGTGCTTGTGACCGCTTCCACAGTTTTAGGGATACCAAATTTAAAGTTATGTTGGACCGTTCCAAAGTTGAACTTAGTTACCGGTGCTTTTGCATCTGAGTTCGGTCGGACCGCATCACAGCACACACACATTAGCCTATCCTTGTCATTCGGTACCAAACAATGAGGGCATTCCCATCTGGACTTCGCTTCAACCGGATTACTCTTCGGAGTAGACGCAGACTTGAAGGTAAAGCCTGCTTTACTCGTTGAGACGTTACCCGCAGACGTTGAATTCAAACTAAACCCAGATTTCTCAGGCCATTTGAACCCTGAACTTTCATTCACCGGTTTAGCTTCACTGTGACCAGGTTTACTGTCACCGCAACAAACACACTTGGTAACGTTATTTTCATTCCGCACCGTACAGCTTGGACATTCCCATTTGTTCGCTTTTTGCTGTTGTATAATAGCTTGGAATGTGTTGTCCGGAGCACT
The DNA here is from genome assembly GCA_030578115.1 of Leucoptera coffeella. Taxonomy (NCBI): domain Eukaryota; kingdom Metazoa; phylum Arthropoda; class Insecta; order Lepidoptera; family Lyonetiidae; genus Leucoptera; species Leucoptera coffeella. The sequence continues at coordinate 88,754 of JAMBLF010000554.1, read as the reverse complement.
ATCCTTCACATTTTCCTTATTACCACCTTCGTCTTTGTTTGCACCAAAGCTGAACGTAGATTTTCCAGTTTCTATAGAAGTTTTCGCTGTATCAGACACTTTAACTGCCTCATCTGTCTTTATACCAAAACTAAAGTTAGTTTTCGGAGTATCTATTGAAGATTTCGTACTATCATCTTTGTTTATACCAAAATTAAACGTAGTTTTTGAATCAATTGAAGTTTTCCCATCACTTACATTAACTCCATCTTTCTTGATACCAAAGTTAAACGTAGTTTTATTATCTATTGCAGGTTTCGGAGCATCACTAGTGCCACCTGGTTTCGCAGCTCCACAACACACGCACACTGAAGCACTATTATCGTTCATGATTGTACAGCTAGAGCATTCCCATTTATTCGCTTTCTGCTTTTGTATTAACGCTGCGAATGTGTTATCTACGTTATTATTGAGGTTATTTTCTTTCGCTTTCTCCGTTGAATCTGTCACGTCCTTCGGTTTGATAGATTCTATGTTATTCTTTTTAGCTTCTTGATCTTTATTAGTTTCTTTCACATCTTTATTGGTACCGAAACTGAAAGTTGGTTTTTCTGTTTTCTCCGTTTCAGTAACTATTTTATCTGATTTTTTCTCCTGTTCTTTACTACTAAAGCTGCCAAAACTAAAGCTAGGTTTATCATTAACTTTCTCCGTCTCTTTAGCTGGTATTTTATCCGTAGCTTTAGGTGTTACCATCTTGAAGCCAATACCTCCGTTCGGTTTGAAAGCATCAACCTTTTCATTACTATCCGCTACCGTTTTGTAATTATTATTAATCCTCTTCTTTTTAGTTTTAGTATATTCGCTTTCACTTAACGGTTTCCTGAAATCCATGTGAAGGAGACTATCGGAGCCAACTTTACCGTCTATCACTATCGGTTTTGAGAACTTAAACGTTGATTCATTCGTTTCAGTTCTACGGTTCTGTTTAACACTGTCTTTCATTCCAATATCCCATTTAGGTGTCTTAGACTTTGTTAACACCACTTCTTTATCCTTTATAACCGTATCACTTGTTTCTACGACTTTTTCCTTTAAACTCTCAACGTTCTTAGGCGAGGATGTTCTCAAATACTCTTTATGCTGATCACTGAAGAACGATTCCGTCTGCTCCGTTGCATTCAACTGATCAAACCGTCTTTTCTGCTTCATTCGTAACAGCGTTGGTATATTAACCACTCTCAATTCCTTAACATGATTACTTTGAGCATCAAAAGACGTTCTTGCTCCTAACGGTTGACTTTTACTTTCAATAACATCTAACATCCGTCTCGTAGCCGAACTTAATGAGTTATAATTGAAACCCGGTTTACGTCTGAACAGATTCCGGTGTGCCGGACTGGAAGCACCACCGTAACAGGTCTGGCCTGGGTAGAACCGGGACGGTAGCAACCCAGGCTTGAACTGCGGAGACAGGGTACGATCCAGTGCGGATAGGATGGTGGAACGGTTTCCTTGCGCTGATTCGTTGTCTATCCGACGTTTCTTGCTGTTGGGTTCTGGGAGATCGGTCTCACTCGTCATCAAGTGGGCTGGACGTTTTGTTTCCCCTGGATCTCCATTGTGAGGGCTTTTAGATTCGTCTTTCTGGAAATTGAAACGGTTTTGTTAGTTATTTAACAAAGCTTTTATGTATTGAAGTGTTGCACAGATATTGATGGCTAGATTCTGTATCATTGGGTAAAGGGTTCAACCTGAAGCATGTAAGTACTTGGAAAAGAATCTCTGAAAATTTTCTATGAATATTTTTTGCAATAAAATACATTGGCTGAATTCACCTATTACTATGGTTAATATGAAAACCTCTGACTACCTTGCAAAGGTTAATAGACATGTATTTTTTTATCTTTTTATTAGTTACAGACTTTATCTGAAATATTTATATTAATGCTAATAAGTGACCAAAGAGTTGTTTTCACATTAGTTCTGTGCAACCAAAAGAGATTAAAGGACATGAATGTATATGTATGTATAAATATCTGTCTGATAAGTGACAATGTGGTTACATTATATATACAGTAGAATTCATTTATAACGACGTCGCTTACAACGACTAACCGTTTATATCGTCGGTATTATTTACTCAAGTTTGGTTTAATAGTAAAATACTGAGAAAATATAACCGTTTAGTGCGACTCCGGTTAGAACAACAAACCGCTTATAGCGACAATTTTTACGATAATTCGTCCGTTTAAAACGACGCGCCGTGTTTTTTGTTACATTTTTTGGGACCGAATGACCAATACCTCAGCCCCCTCACATTCCCCGCGCCCTTCACCGTTTTAATTCTCCTTATTGGCGCGCGTACCTGTCAAAAACAAACCCAAATAACAGATTTCCTATGTTAGTGCCAGTATTACAGTACATTACGTACCTATGTTTGTAATTTGGTATCTTCATAGTACATAATTACATACAAATGTAAATATCCGTTTTATACGTCATCCGGTTAGTACGACATTATATCGCCGGTCCCTTGAAAGTCGTTATATCCGGATTCTACTGTATATTCATAACATTATAATCTATTTTACATCTGCAGACATTCAAATTATCTTCTAGGACACTATTACACTAATTGAACTAGCCCCTTGTTAAGTATATTTAAGACTTGTGTCTTAAGGGACCTAATCAATGGATATTAAACAAAATTTATACTTATTATAGATAAACAAATACTGATATAGCATAAATAAGAATAAATAAAGGTTACGTAGCGGCCAGCCTAATAAGACATATAACAGTCAGATAGATGCTATTGAAATAAGGTGACGTTAGGTGTACCTATAACCGCCAAGTGTTCAAGGTGTATGAGTATCAATGAAGAGCAAGTGGTCTGTCAGTGGAATAGAGGGAGATCCGTGATCTCTGCCTACCCCTGTACAGGGAATCAGGCGTGATGTGTATGTATGTATGCAAGAATAAGAATTTGAGAGGACATAGTAAGAAACTATGCTGTGCAATGTGCTAGCACCCCTGGAAACACTAATTGTGTTGTGAAAGTATGGAAGGTGCTGTCTATCTAGTGAAACGCGGGCTTCTAGTGACCCATACCTAATATGCCTTCAAAATTTGGGACATCTGCACTCAATCCTCGGATTACCCCACCACAAAGAAAAAGGACACTTCTTTTTTACATACATAAGTTGTGTAAGCATATGTCTGTAAGTTATCATTTACTGGACTTTGGGAATTTATACTAAGGAAAATATGGGCTATAGTAATTAGTGGCTAAATTATTGCTAATACAATTCTAATCTAGATATCTAGTCACCTAAGTAGGTAACAATTATAACATTAAATTTTTGTTAAAAAGTGAGGTTAGGTTTTGTTGAAACTGTCAATAAGGTAAATACAAGGAGTTCTAGAACAAAAGTATGGCAAAATAAGACATTAGATGATGCTACCTTGGATATAATTAGGTATTTTATGGTATACAACCATAAAAATAACACCAAAATGAAAGACAAGGTCACTGGAAAATAGTTTGTGAATAATCGTTCGTAACACATGAGTAATTGTATAAAATGCTTAATTTAGTATTTATAAACAGACTCGAACATGAGAAATAGTAAAATAATTTGGTGATAGTTCATTAAGAGGTTTAGAATGCATGTAAAATAAGAAAGCATTTGCACAAAACCAAAATCATATTTTTGTGTATAGTGAATACACTATCCTAAGTGTTTAATATTTAATAATCGATATTACGGTGTTAAGGACTGTCTAGGTTATTTACTAACAGTTATTATAGGACATGAGGGGGTAAAATGGCCAAAAATGAGTACTTACGCGAAACATCTTGGTAAAAATGCTTAACACTTCACAAAATCAGTTGGAACTATAGAAAACATTGGTTTCCACACGCACTACGCAGTTTTTGAGCACAAATTATACATATATGCACGTAAACACATAAAATTTACACGGTTTTTTTAAACAGATTCCCATTTTTAGAGGCAAACTCTGAAGAATGACACATGTGGATTGTAATGCGACATTCCACCAAACGTTCTGTCAACGGTGGACCAACTGTTGACTAAATGGCGGTTATGAGTGTTGCCAGCAAACAATGAGACGCTCGAAATAATATTTCATATTATGTGACTGAAAATTAAAATAAATATTTCTTAAAATCTTCAAAGTTTTGTTTTATCCAAAAGAGAATAATGGAAAATTGTAATAGGTGTTGTCTTTTTGTAATAAATTTAAAACTATAGCTAAAATTCTGAATGTTAGTATAAGCCCGGCAACATATAACACACACAACTCTTTTTTAAGGTACAATTACACCATAGCCTATCCCAGGTTTAACTCGATTACAGGTCTTCTTACATATCTGTTAAAGAAACAATTAATTGACAAATTTTCGTAACGTAAGGTTTTTGTAAGAAAATTGATTTTGTACATTTTTTATCAATTAAGCTGGGACCCCAATAAAAATTTTCATAATAAATTGTATATATTTCAAATTTTGCCCAACACCGTGAAATACATACCAATCGGACATCTTTATGGATTAGAAGTACTCCAGATGCATAGTATCTCCTTAGGAACTTTTATCATAATAGTCGGTCCATATCACAAACCAAATACAAAGAGGATCTAGCGAAGGTCGCGGTCCCCTTTACGCGGTCTGCCGGGCTATGATGACCACCTCGACACAATTTTCTCGACTGTTTTTCTCGCCGCGTATCGAGTTGAGTCGGGGGGGGCTATGATAGCCATTTCTCGATTGGTCACGTGACCCGACTCAAAATCGACTCACGGAAAAATGTATGAAAAATGGTATGATGAACACTCGGCTACGCGGCTTTGTGTCGATTTTGCTCGAGTTTTGCTTTTTTTTTGTTTTTCTGAGTCGGCTTGGCTGGCGACCTCGACACAATATAATGTTGCCAGACTTGAAGGAATCCTACTTATTTAGAAAAGAAAAAGGATGTTTTGTGGGGTTATATTCGAAAGATACAAGTAGGCAATACCTAAAAATACCTTAAATGTACTTATTACTAACCACTGACTAAGAATATATACTTTTGTAATAGTATTTGTAAGAATTGAAGAAAGATTTATAGGAATTCTCGGGGAATATCTGGCAATACAATACATTCATAGCTAATGTGTGGAGAGTAACTACAAAAGTTTTAAAGTTCAGCTTCTTACTTTTGTAAATATTTCTTCAGTTGTTATTTGACTAATATAATATTTAAAATGGCTGGGGCTGCTGCTGCTGGTTGAACCATGGCTGATGACCCCTATAAGAGGAGCTGAGCCTGATACACCAGAATATCACTACACCAATTGGCATTGCCGTGTGCGCAATGGTATTGAGCGCACCAATGGCTACCTGAAAGGCAGTCTTAGGTGTCTTGGTGTTGATCGAGTGCTGCACTACACACCTCAAAAGGCATCATCAATCATTTATGCTGCTTGCACCATTTATAATATAATGAAGAGCTATGGGTAAGTTCTAGTATCCAAAAGATCTTGTATCTCATTTCTTATCTACCAAACTGAACTTATATGACTAAGTTAAAGTATTAGTGCAGGCAGTTTTACCTAAAGCAGTTTTTTTTTCAGGGTTCCTCTAGAACAAGTAGCTCCAGATGCAGCTTGTGGTGCTGTAGGACCAGTGGAAGCCGATTTAGTAGAAGGTCAATATGCACAGGCGCAAGAAAAAAAGCAGAATTTTGTTAGGGCCTACTTCACGTAATTGCCATTCGCGTCTATGGGGGCCAAGTCCGGATTGGACATGTTAGTCTATAAGTGATTTAACTCTACTTATTTAATAAAGACAATATTTATAATAATAGCACACTTTTTAATTAGTCTTTCACCATGCATCAGATATAAATTACACCATGAAACAATACTTTCTAGAAATCACAAGATTCAACTTAAGCTTTAATACCTAAATCACAGATAATCTAAATTACACTAGATAAAAGAACTAAAATTTTAAACATAATAATAAAATAATATCACACTTTAATTAAATCACAATCAACGTAAACGCAGCATAAATAACTCGCCTCCCCTAAAGTTAGAGAACACATGAAAACTGCTGATGTTAAACACCAGCTTGCAAACACTTATTTTAACAAAAATTAGAATTTAAGTAAGTTAACAGTACATATAATGAATTATTAAAGTCAAAGTCAAATGTTTTTATTCAATACAAGTACAATACATTCATTGAAAGTCAAAACATTTGCCTGACACTGGTCTCTTGGCATTAAAATTCTACCGTTGGTTCGGAAGCCCTGGCTCGGAGAAGAACCAACAAGAAACTCCGGCTTTCAGGATTTTTTGCCCAGTGCCAGTTACAAAAACAAATTATAAAGAAACATAAAATTATCTTTGAACATATAGCTTAGATGCACTCATATTATTATATCTACTACTAGCTATTTTCTGGTGTATGTAAACTGATTTTAGTTTATTGTTTATATTATTATTTATAAAAGATTTTTTGTTACCTACACAAAGATAAGTTTTGTTTATTAATTTATGCAACTTTCTTAATCTTTTCCAACAATTTCTTGACATAGAGGTGGCAGAAGCACTGAAGCCGGTCTTCATGACAAGGCGCTGATACAGCTGGTTAGCTTCTGCAGATTGTAGTCTTCACCTCCGTGTTAAGGGATCTCACCACCTCTTCGGACTCATGCAGGGCCAACTTCAGTTGTGAGATCTGCAATATGGCATCTTCATACTCCAAATCGCACTGATGGAAACCAGCTAGAGCACTGCGCACATAGTCCCGTTCCGCCACCACCTCTGCTAACTCACGATCTTCCAAAACCAATTCTGACTTTAACCTAGTGTTTTTTTCAACTATAAGTAACACTTCCTTCTCGCTATTCTCGTGCTCCGAGATTAGTCCGGAACACTTGTCTTTAGTAGCCTGAAGTTCACTTAGGGTGTTTCTGAGTTTTGTTTCCAGTCCACGAATGGTTTGAGACCGAGTATTCATTTTATAAGTCGCCATTGAGGTAGACAAGATTATAAATAATTGTATGTTGAATTGAAATTTTGTAAAGTTATTTTTAGTAGATTAAAATAGGAAACGAGAAAGAAATGCATCACACTTCAATTATACCACGAATATTTAGTACAATTATACGTTTTTAGCAATTAAATGAGAGAGAACTTTCAAATATACTCAACGGTAATGGATACATTAAGTGGATCAAAAACACTTTATATCAATATAATTTACACTTAAAGCACTGTTAAGTATTAACTTATTTCGGTTTAAATAGTCTCAAAATACTCAGAATGAGCACATAAACAAAAGTATTATAACCTCAAATTGACTGTTGTCGATTGTTTGACCTCAGTGTTTGACGCATTTCTTTATGTTTGACGTTTGGTTGACAGCTTTGAGCGCAGATAGCTCGAGAAAGCTGAGTCGGCCTCTTCCGTTGTGTCGAGCTGAGTCGAATCGTGGGTCATCATCGCAATTTCGACTCGGGAAACGCCATCGACTCAATACCTGTCGATTTTGCTCTGTCGAGCTCGATTGGTCATCATAGCCAGGCTGGAGTCTAAATGGTCCATGAAGTCATCCAACAACTGTCTATGAGGGCAGTCCGCCTAAAAATAGACTCAGTGTGTCACATGTCTATTTATTTACGTATCTTGTGAAAGAAAATGTGAAAACATGAAATATTGTGTTCTTAAATACGTAAATTACGTAAGCAAGCGGTTTAATAACAAAAAAAGTTCAATTCCACAGCTAGAGTACCCGCCACATAAGGTGGCAGTAGCCAAACTTGGAACTAAATTTGACGTTTCCGCCATTGCGTGTTATTTTGTATGAAAGGTAAATTTAGTATTACCAGCGTTGTGTTTTTTGCCCACTCTTTGTAATTTTTATGTTTGTTAAGGGTGATTATAATAAATTGATTTCTGGAGTTTCTTGTTAGTTCTTCTCCAAGGGTCTCCGCTGAACTTCTTCTTCTCAATCGTTACGCTCTTATCAGAGCGGTCGTGGTCTTCATGACGTGGCATCTTGAGCAGCCGAAATGGTTGGTGAACTAACCTCGGTAAAAATATGTAAAGACAATGCTCAGTGCCATGTTTGAAATAGTTTTTTTACATACATACATACACATCACGCCTGATTCCCTGTAGAGGGGTAGGCAGAGATCACGGATCCCCATTTGTCCCGATCCTGACAGACCACTTTCGCTTCATTGACATTCATACATTCTCTAATACACTCTCGGCGGTTATAGGTACTCCTAACGTCACCTTTTTTCAATATAGCGTCTATCTGACTGTTACATATAATTATGTCTTATTAGGCCGGCCCCTACGTAACCGCCCTTCCACTTCACTCATATATATTCCTTTTGTCAATATATAGTTTTTTTAATTTGTACTTAGATCATAAAATAACTTTCAAAGAGAGCTTATGATAGGGCCTATTTTGAATAAAAATATTTTGACTTTTGACTTTGGTATATTAATTTGTTTTATTTGAGTTTATAGCTCTGCAACCAAAGATCGTTACAAATGAAACCTCAATATAATGTATCGAGCCGTATGGCACAGTGAGTGCTAGTTTTGGCGTGTTTACTGGCAACACTGGATTACGCGACTGTGGCGACGCCTCCAACTGCCACCTTATGTGGCGGGTACTCTAACTCAAATTTTCGTATTAATATGTTTAAATAAGATGTGGTAATTCGACGTAGCTCAGTTGTTTGGGGCTTGGCTCTGTATCAGTGGGTACAGGGTTCAAATCCCGTTTGAGCATGTACCAATGGAAATGAAGTTTAATGAATTTCTATGTACATTTTCGTAATAAAAAAACATTTACGAAATGCATCGAATTATACGGTGAGGGAAAACATCGTGAGGAAACCTACCTGTTCATCGAACAGGTAATAGTTAGTGCTTGTAAATGGCGACATGGCTGACCACCTGTCACATTGAGTACTGACTGTCAGGTTAACACGTGGGTTCGAAGGTGTCCATAGAATCACTAAATTCGCAATTGCGGAGATGGAAACCTGAACCTCTGACTACCCCGCAAGGGTTAATGGTCGTGAATGCGTGCGTTTATGTTTAAATAATTAGCCATTCATTATTAGTTCGGCGTTTCGAATAGATGTCGCGTGTGTAGTAAGGAAAGGCCTATGTTTTGACCCACTGAATTCTACGCTTCTTACCATACAAATATTGCGTAGCCCACTCCTCTTATTAATTGCCCCATGGTCCATATATTGTGGGAATAAATAAAAGTACACCATACACAAAATCAAGATTTATTGTAAAGATAAAACTTCAATTGGCAAACCAAAATAAAAATAAACCATAAAGATTCAAGATCCATGTCTCACACAACTTATTCTAATAAAAAGACAGTATACTCATTTAAATGAGATCCCTAATGAACACAAAATATGAAAAAACAAGTCTTTTTGTTCCTATATAGGATGGACAGAACCTTAGTACACATATCTGTGTCACTTTTTATAAGGTTTAAGTTTATAAGAACAAAAGACAATAATTTACATTTTAAAACTGGCGCCACTATGCATTGTCATGGCCACTATACGTTCGCATGCTTCGAAATGAAAACATTGTCTTTTGTTCTTATAAACTTAACCTTATAAAAAGTTACTAGGACTGCACTTTTAGCATTGACTGTATACATAAATTCTCGTGATTTAATGCCTTTCAGACTGGACAGAATTTTGGCGATAAGATTAAATATTAGGGTTGTGATGTCATATGGAACATTGGTGGCAAGTTGCTAGCCCAACACCCATAGATTCTATTTATGCTATAGTAGCATCTTACGACATGCCGGGAAGAACGTCAGCTAGTTAGCATTCTTTTTACGTCCCAATCAGACCAGCATAATTATATAGCATTAGGCTTGTGATTGCATTATTATGGATTATTGGTTATAAGCTAACTCTTTAATTGATAAATTCCATTATCACTTTGTCTTAGAGTAGCTATTTATTTATGAGCTTTTATACTCATTTGTAAGGCTACAAATTAATTGGTTAAATTTGCATTTTACTTAATAATATGACTAGATCAAATACATTTAGTTTTACTTAACTATTAGGAAATTGTCACAGCAATTTAATACAAATACAATTTTCAATTCAATTCAATGATATTTTTTTTTCATACAAACAACACAATATTTTAATAAAAAAAGTACAAACACACAATTATATAATTAAAATCGCCGCATAACGTAAAACGCATAGAGTACCCGCCACATAAGGTGGCAGTTGGAGGCGTCGCCACAGTCGCGTAATCCAGTGTTGCCAGTAAACACGCCAAAACTAGCACTCACTGTGCCATACGGCTCGATACATTATATTGAGGTTTCATTTGTAACGATCTTTGGTTGCAGAGCTATAAACTCAAATAAAACAAATTAATATACCAAAGTCAAAAGTCAAAATATTTTTATTCAAAATAGGCCCTATCATAAGCTCTCTTTGAAAGTTATTTTATGATCTAAGTACAAATTAAAAAAACTATATATTGACAAAAGGAATATATATGAGTGAAGTGGAAGGGCGGTTACGTAGGGGCCGGCCTAATAAGACATATATGTAACAGTCAGATAGACGCTATATTGAAAAAAGGTGACGTTAGGAGTACCTATAACCGCCGAGAGTGTATTAGAGAATGTATGAATGTCAATGAAGCGAAAGTGGTCTGTCAGGATCGGGACAAATGGGGATCCGTGATCTCTGCCTACCCCTCTACAGGGAATCAGGCGTGATGTGTATGTATGTATGTAAAAAAACTATTTCAAACATGGCACTGAGCATTGTCTTTACATATTTTTACCGAGGTTAGTTCACCAACCATTTCGGCTGCTCAAGATGCCACGTCATGAAGACCACGACCGCTCTGATAAGAGCGTAACGATTGAGAAGAAGAAGTTCAGCGGAGACCCTTGGAGAAGAACTAACAAGAAACTTCAGAAATCAATTTATTATAATCACCCTTAACAAACATAAAAATTACAAAGAGTGGGCAAAAAACACAACGTTGGTAATACTAAATTTACCTTTCATACAAAATAACACGCAATGGCGGAAACGTCAAATTTAGTTCCAAGTTTGGCTACTGCCACCTTATGTGGCGGGTACTCTATCATTTTCAAATAAAGTACATTATTATTAAAAAAAAGACAAAATGAATCATAAATTTAATACATCTATAATTCATTTTGAGTATAAAAAAAAATTAGAGATTATATGAACATGATTTTTATTTTTCAAACACACTGCAAACCCTTCAATCAATTTTAGGGTGGACACGACCTCGGTGCCACAATTTATCAGTCCTCTTTAGCACAATTAATATTATAATACTACTGATGCTTTAGCATACCTGTGGTTAGTATTCTAATAACTATTCAGACTAGTACTATTGTCTGTACCACTAACTCTTGCGGGGTAGTCAGAGGTTCAGGTTTCCATCTCCATACAATTGCGACAGTAGTAATTTTATTGCCACCTTGAACCCACATGTTGACAAAGTCAGTACTCAATGTCACAGGTGTTAAGCCATGTGGCCAGTTACAAGCACAGACTATTAACTGTTTGGGGAACAGGTAGGTTTCCTCACTATGTTTTTTCCTACCGTTTAGTATAATATTTAGTTTACTGAACCATGAAGCTGAAGCAAAACAATCCATTTCATATCATTATATTTACCATTTCATTTAATTTCCTATCACTACATTTGCGATGTATTTATATTTATATAGCATTTACTACTTTCTATACCCAATAATATAAAATGATCACTATTTTCTATTTTATCAATTTTTTTATAGATTTCTTCCTTCCTATCTTACTCATTAGTTTTATAAGTCATCATATGCCAATAAACTTACCCTTTTTAGCTCACTTAACCCACACACTATATATACACATCCTTTAATCTCTTTTGGGGTGGAAAGAACCTCGGAGATATAATATTGAGGTACTTTCTAGCCTTAATATTGAGGTTGTGATACCAATAGAACATTAGTGATAGGTTAGTAGTTCATTGCCTGATAAAATCTATATACCCCTAGTCCCTTAGTCTTCTTCTATGATATACCAGGAACAATAACATCTAGTTAGCATTCTTTTTACGTCCCAGACTAGACACAATTTCTTAGGAAGTTATATGTACTTTTAACATCTTACTATCCCTTCCTAATCAGTTTTATGAGTTAGTTGGTTGGGTTGGACAGAAACTCTGAGGTATAATATCTCTTAGATCACTTGGGTTGGAAAGAACCTCGGAGATATAATATTGAGGTACTTTCTAGCCTTAATATTGAGGTTGTGATACCAATGGAACATTCGTTATAGATTGCTAACCCATTTCCTTATAGATTCTATACACCCCTATTCCCTTAGTCTTCTTCTACAATAAATTGGGAACAATTACATCTAGTTAGCATTCTTTTTACGTCCCAAATTAGACACAATGTCTTAGCGGTTCTACATACTATTAACTGTTGAAATGATTAATAACTAACAGCGACCATGGCTGCTGCAACGTAGCCGAAACGTCGGGTTAATAAAGGTAACTTTATTATATAAAAACATACGCGATAAGTCCCGCTAGTTATTAATCATGAGTATAAATCGCAAATCTCTTAAAACTATAACTGTTGAAATATTTGGCTCCTAGGCTTAGTACTGAGACTTCATATACATTTTGTCTATTAGCTTATGGTAGGTTACCATGGTTACGTGCTTATTATTTTTCTCTGTCACTTTTATAAAAATGTTCTACAGTTAAGTTCTTGAATATATTTTCCTTTTACACAAATACTGTTTCAATAGCTCCAATACGATCACATTCCAATATAACAATCATTTTACTATCCCTTACCCATCAGTTTTATGAGTCATCATATGCCGTTTCAACTTACCCTTTTATGGCACTTAAAACCCATACACTATACATATATATATTCACATCCTTGCATCCCTTTTGGGGTGGAAAGAACCTCGGAGATATAATATTGAGGTACTTTCTAGCCTTAATATTGAGGTTGTGATACCAATGGAACATTCGTTATAGATTGCTAATCCATTTCCTAATAGATTCTATATAATACAAATCCCTTAGTTGCCACCTACAATAGACTGGGAACATCTACAGCTAGTTAGCATTCTTCTTGCGTCCTAGACTAGATAAAAATTCTACATAATTTTAATATAGAATTATTCTATGTTAAAATTATGTAACTATTCTTATAGTTAACTTTACAATATAATATATGTTATCTGTTTATAGAAGTGCTGGTACGTACTTAAGGGTTTGTCGAAATATCAGCGTTGGCAGTGTGAATTTCACACAATCAACATTAGCTGATACAAATCCTATTCACACTTGCGCGGGGTTGCCATGTGCGCTTGGTTCCATTAATGTAAATTATTATATATTAATTCTTTTCTCTATTTGTGTAACTGCGTCTAGTCCCCATCACTTTTATGAGTCATCATATGCCGCTTTAACTTACCCTTTTTAGCGCATTTAAACCCACACACAAAACATTCCAAGTCATCTATATGCGAATGCATATGAGACACAAACTTCACTTTACTCCTAAACACTTTTTTGCACTCCACACAATTATAAACCTTTGTTACATGTACCTTTACATGTAAGGCTAGGGCACTGGCTTTGGTACTTGTAAAGCTACACTGTTCACAATATAACACTTGTTTCGGTTCATGCGTTTTCAAATGATGCTTCAAGACACTAGATTGTATAAACCTCTTGTTACATTCCGGGCATTTGAATGGTTTTTCTCCAGTATGTATGCGTTCGTGTAGTTTTAAATTACTTTTGTAGCGGCATTTAAAATCACATATATTACAGGCAAACGGCTTGTAATCATCATGCATTTTCTTATGTTGGCGTAGAGAGCTAGCTTGGTTACAACGGAACGGGCATTTGTCACATAAATAAGGTTTTTCTCCGGTGTGTTTACGTATGTGGACGATGAGTTTAGACTTGGCCTTGCTCACGTAGCCGCAGGTATCACATTCGAAGCGTTGGCTGTCTTTCGGAGCTCTACTTATCGTGTGCATTCGGTTTATGTGAGATTTTAGGTTGCTTGCCTGAAAATGGTAAAGATAATTATTAATACACAGTTGTGAATATTTTACCACAGATGGAATTCATTTACGTACATAAATGAATGAATGACCCATACCTAATATGCCTTTGAAATTTCGGAGATGGGCATTCAAGCCTCTGACTACCCCGTCATAATAAAAAAAAGGGAGTGTGTATACACAAGTGGTGAAGCGTATGTATGAAATTCATTTATTTTAAGGTTTGTATTTGTATTGTAAAAAAAGCCCTAACTAGATGCTGTTCATAGTTAAGAACCTAATATTCCCTACAAACTTTGTAGAGACCAAGGAACTTTTGGTTTAACTTGGTAAGAAAAATTGGAATATTGCCTGGCTTAGCCATATCTATCACCCATTAAAAATATACTAGTCACTCTCTTACAATCTCTTTTTACAATTTTAAAATCAAAGACTTATATATAAATCTTATACTAATAATAATAATATTTGGACATTACTACACCAATTGAACTAGTCCCTTGGTAAGTACATTTAAGACTTTTGTTAAGGGTACTAGTCAACCTATATTTAAGAAATGTATACATATTATATATAGATAAATACATAAATAGCATACATTATCAACAACCAGACTGGAAAGCAGTAGAAAAGCGTAGTTCATGTGTCTAGCCGATCGCGCCACGGAGGTCGTCAAAATATCCTACAAAATATACTACAATATCCTTACCTGATTACTCTTATATTCACATTGCCTACACTCATACTTCTTAACATCCGTATGTATGCGCATATGGACTTTCAAATTCGCCCTATCCTTCGACCTATGCTCGCACTTATCACACTGAAACGGCCTCTCCGTTGAATGCGACCTTAGATGAATAGCCAAATACCGTTTATGAACACACTTATAATCACAGAATGGACAGTTCACTGGCTTCTCTCCATCATGTTTCAACAGATGGCGCTTCAAGGCCTCTGAATCAGCACACACATAGCCACATTTGTTGCAAAGGTACGGTTTCTCGCCTGTATGAGTTCGTACATGGACTTTTAAGTGCGTTATTATATTAGTTTTGTAACCGCATAAACTGCAACCGTATTTCTTGTCTCCTGTTGCTTTTACCGTCTCACATATATTTGTTTCCTCACATTCATGGCTTTTTAAAGTACATACCGTTGTATTGATTTCATTATCTATGCTTTCAGTTACAGTATCTTGAGTATATACCGTTGTATTCATTTCATTATCAATACTTTCGGTTATAGTATCTACTGATGTTATTGTATTATCAATAATTGTAGTTTCTTCTATGTTTTGGTTAATGACATTAAAGTTAGTATATTCACTGCCATATTGAATGTTATTCAGTATGTCATTAGTATACGTAACTGGTTGTAAGCCGATGTTATTATTGAAGTTCAAGTTTGCGTCTACTTGTAACATTACGTAGTTAGTAGGAACAATTATCGGTTCAGGCGGTAGAACCACGATGTAGTATGGATCACACATTTTGGTTACGTATTTGTATGTTTATAGATAAAATTTGTTCAATCAAGTCAACTATAAATTGAATTATTTTTTCTATTTGATAATGAATATATCATTATTATTTTATAATGTAAATTTTAAAAATTTTGCTTGAGTATATTGTAGTAGCATATTCTTATTAAATTTTTTTCATTCCCAATCATATTTTATATAGATCTTGTAATAAAAATGAGTATCTGTAATAAAACATATTATATTAAACATAATGTATAACAATAATTCTAAGTAGCTCAGTTGTTTTGGGGCTTTACTCTGTATCTGTGTGTACAGGGTTCAAATCCCGCTTGAGCATGTACCAATGGAAATGAAGTTTAATGAATACCTATGTACATTTTCGTAACAAAATACATTTACGAAATACGTTTAAAACTACGGTGAGGGAAAACATTGTGAGGATAATAGTTGGTGCTTGTAAATGGTGACATGGCTGACCACCTGTCACATTGAGTACTGACTATCTGGTCAGCACGTGGGTTCGAGATGGCCACAGAATTACTACCTTCGCAATTGTGGAGATGGATACCTGAACCTCTGACTACCCTGCAAGGGTTAATGGTCGTGAATGCATTTGTCTTTGTATAGCAAAAAATTCCAACTAGATACATGTGCAGAGGTGGGTAATATGTGAGATAATTATCATAACAAATGATTAAAACATTAATATAATTACAGTAAATCACTTAAGTAGTAATAAGAGGTATTTGTAATGAGACATATGACAGTCAAAAAGATGCCATATTGAAAAAGGATGCCTTAGAAGACCCTATAACCGCTCAGTGTGTATGAGGAGGTGTATGAAAGTCAATGAAGTAAAAGTGGTATGTCAGGATTGGGACAAATCAGGATATGTGATCTCTGCCTACCCCTCTACAGAGAATCAAGTGTGATGTATCTGTATGTATGTTGTCATGACATCAGTATTAGTATTGAGTAGATATGTAAAATACATACACATCACGCCCATCTATTACCTACAGAGGGGTAGGCAGACACGGAAACATCCCAAATACTATAATACATACATACATACGCTTCACGACTTGTGTATACACACACCCTTTTTTATTATGGCGGGATAGTCAGGTTTATATATACAGAAAATTGTAAATAGAACTTTCTTCTTGACTCTAACTTCTCTTTTGCTCGTCTATCATGTATTCAGTCATATAAAATGTGTTTTCCAGTTATAATAATCAAAATTAAAAGTTACTAACCGTGAATGATATTTCCTTATAAGTTTCGTATAATTTCTTCCGTCATATCGATATTAATGTGCTTCCAGCTTGTGCATTGAAAGTCTATTAGTCATCATGAATACCCTAGCTATTGAGTATTTAATCAATTCATCACAACAATAACTTATAAGATACGGTTAAATTTTATGCATCTTCGGACATTATTAGTAACGCACATTTAATGCACATTTTTACCTTAAATTAAACATATTTTACAAACACTTCTTGATACAAAACATTTCTAAGTATCTTACGTAGACGGTTGCGCGGTGTTATCGATAAAACAAATTCAAACAATAGGGTAAATAGAATAATAAACACAAAACAAAACAACTAGGTATGTACAGTTGATTGAACCGGAAATGAAACGGAACGGAATTGAATCAATGAGGCATTGAAGTTTCGTGACTAAATATGCCAATATCCCGAATAGATGAGTGATATAAATACTATTGGTATATTATAAATATATTTGCAAACTAATGAACATTTGTATTTGTGTATTTCAAAGTAAGGTAAGGATAAAAAAATTATTAAACTTTTAAACATATTTTTTTCAAAACACCATAGTGGTTCTTACCCTATTCAAAACTTATGTGTTTTTAATTGTAAGGTAGTGAAAATTATAATCAAAGTATGTTAGGTAGAGCTATCTCGTTTATCTACTAGAGATCCCGCCACATAAGGTGGCAGTTGGAGGCGTCGCCACAGTCGCGTAATACAGTGTTACCAGTAAACACGCCAAAACTAGCACTCACTGTGCCATACGGCTCGATACATTATAGGTTTCATTTGTAACGGTCTTTGGTTGCAGAGCTATAAACTCAAATAAAACAAATTAATATATCAAAGTCAAAATATGTTTATTAAACTATTTCAAACATGATTAATAATTAACGGGACTTATCCTTCTTATTATATATTACATATATTATGTGTTCCTTCACTCTGTCCGCAATAGACCGTTTAGTGTGTTCGACGTAGGATTTCCCACAGCTGCAATCAATCTTATACACACCCTTATATCTTATATCATGAGTATAAATCGCGAATCTCTTAAAACTATTATTTCAAACATGGCACTGAGCATTGTCTTTACATATTTTTTACCGAGGTTAGATCAGCGGAGACCCTAGCTTGGAGAAGAACTAACAAGAAACTCCGGAAATCAATTTATTATAATCACCCTTAACAAACATAAAAATTACAAAGAGTGGGCAAAAAACACAACGCTGGTAATACTAAATTTACCTTTCATACAAAATAACACGCAATGGCGGTAACGTCAATTTTAGTTCCAAGTTTGGCTACTGCCACCTTATGTGGCGGGATCTCTAAATACGCGAGATAGAGATCCCGCCACATAAGGTGGCAGTAGCCAAACTTGGAACTAAATTTGACGTTACCGCCATTGCGTGTTATTTTGTATGAAAGGTAAATTTAGTATTACCAGCGTTGTGTTTTTTGCCCACTCTTTGTAATTTTTATGTTTGTTAAGGGTGATTATAATAAATTGATTTCCGGAGTTTCTTGTTAGTTCTTCTCCAAGCTAGGGTCTCCGCTGATCTAACCTCGGTAAAAAATATGTAAAGACAATGCTCAGTGCCATGTTTGAAATAATAGTTTTAAGAGATTCGCGATTTATACTCATGATATAAGATATAAGGGTGTGTATAAGATTGATTGCAGCTGTGGGAAATCCTACGTCGAACACACTAAACGGTCTATTGCGGACAGAGTGAAGGAACACATAATATATGTAATATATAATAAGAAGGATAAGTCCCGTTAATTATTAATCATGTTTGAAATAGTTTAATAAACATATTTTGACTTTGATATATTAATTTGTTTTATTTGAGTTTATAGCTCTGCAACCAAAGACCGTTACAAATGAAACCTATAATGTATCGAGCCGTATGGCACAGTGAGTGCTAGTTTTGGCGTGTTTACTGGTAACACTGAATTACGCGACTGTGGCGACGCCTCCAACTGCCACCTTATGTGGCGGGATCTCTAAGTAATCATTGATTCAGTCACGGTTATAGTCACGATGACATTGACAAATATATGATTTGTTTATTTATTTATTCCTTCACAACAACAGACAGTTTCGCGAAAATTTTTTTTAATTAATTTATAGTTTTACTTAATATACATAAAAGAACAAATAATTGTGATAAGTATATAGTTGTAAACAAAATTGTGTGTTAATTATGATTACTTCTAAGGTATGCATTTTATTTTCGTAAACTTATAACCTGCAATTCTTGTTTACTTATATTTTTGTTCTTTAATAACTGATTGTGTAATAATTTATATCTTCGTTTAAATTATGTCATTAGCCTTTACATTCTCTTAACCAAAAGTTCTAGAACAATCGATGTATAAATATTAATTCATGTTATTATTGAAGGACATCTAAACATGTATCTAATTGTAAATGGAAATGTTATTCAAATGAATTTATAGACTTCGTTGTGCAAAGATTTGTTAAGTCCTTGTCCACATACATATACATTCACGTCCTTGAATTCCTTTCATGGTGCACAGAACCTAGGAGATATAAGGCATACAGTTTTGATTAAATAACTGGATTTTGATAACATATTAAATATCAGTGACAGCTTGATAGCCCATTGATCAATAGATTCTATTCAACATGTCTTTTGTTGGTCTTTTGTCAACACTATTCCTTTATAACCCTTTTGCTGCGACGATAACATGAACAAGTTATACCCCTTAGTTTGTAAGTTTTTTATTGTAAACGTTTTGTATTGTGTATGTTTTTGTGGCTGTAAATAAACGGTTTTTATTATTAGTATTATTATTAGTTACCTCTTATGACATGTCAAGAACAGATAGTAGTTTTTATAGGACTCAAACTAACATGGTAATGATTTTATATTAAATATTTAACAAAATTTTAATTAAACTATTATATATGCATTCACTACCAAAAACCAATTATAGGTAGTCAAAAGTTGAGTGTCCACCATCAACTGAGTATTGTGATGGTCTTTGCCTACTCAAAACCCACTGGTTACCTGATAATCAATATCCAACGTGACAGGTGGTAAACTATATCTGATTTAAGTTTATTATATTACAGTTAGAGATACTGGTAGAAAATCCTGATCAGACTGTAGTGGACTTAACCGTAAAGGAGTTGCAGAAACACAAAGATGTAGATAAGGTATGGATATATTAGTGTATATTAATGACATATGTTTTTTAAAAAAAATTTTTTTTTTTTTGGGCTTTCAATAAGTGATTTTATGATCCTTATATTGAATAAAAAAGAATTTCATTTCATTTCATACATACATCACATGGGTTTCATTTCATTATTAGTAATAATAATGATACTCGTATTTAGGACTATTACACCAATTGAACTAGCCCCTTGGTAAGTTCATTTAAGACTTGTGTTAAGGGTAATAGTCAAAGTGTATTTAACAAATATATACTTATTATATATGGATAAATACTTATATAGCAATATATAATCAACAACCAGACTGAAAAGCAGTAGAAAAGCGTAGTTCATAACTCGGTCTCCACTGGGAATGGAACCTAGGACCTCACAAGTTTCATGTGCTCAACCAATCACTCCACGGCTGACGTTGATGAAAGCGTGTGTTTTCTAATAGTGATGTTTTTGTAGTAGTAAGCAAAATTTGATGTAGCTCAGTTGTTTGGGGCTTGACTCTGTATCGAGGGTACAGGGTTCAATTTCCTATTGAGCATGTACCAATGGAAATGAAGTTTAATCAATTTCACAGTGACAGTGCAGTTTCCTGTCTATTGTAATAATTGTAAATGTAAATGTTTTTGTACCTGTGCTGTTTTTGTGAATAAAATTTTTTTCTATTCTATAATTTCTATGTACATTTTTATAATAAAAATACATTTACGAAATGCATTGAATACTATGGTAAGTGAAAACATCATCAAACCTACCTGTTCCCCGTACAGGTAATAGTGAGTGCTTGTAAATGGTGACATGGCTCATCACCTGTCACATTGAGTACTGACTTGGTCAACACAAGTTTGAGGTGGCCATAGGATTACTACCTTCGCAATTACTCAAACTATGAGTCATGAAAAGCAGTGTGTATTATCTTTTTCTTCTAGTGGCACTCCATTACTGGAGGTCTGCCGTCAGCCTGCCGAATTTTCTTGTCCCTGGCCATCCGGAACAGCTCTTCCACACTGGCAATCCCGGTCCACTCCCGGATGTTCCTTAGCCAAGATTTTTTCCTCCTGCCAATGAGTCTTTTCCCCTCTGTGTGTATTATATTAGGACTTAATAAGCAAATTGTTTATTTCCACAGGTAACTTTTCAAAATGGATCCTTCCTTGTGGAGACGACGCTACCGAGTTCTGAAGTCCTAAATCTGGTGGAGGAAGCGTCCGGAAAGAGGAGTGTGTTGCAAGGTTTTGGAGGTTAGTATATATAAATGTAGTCCTATATTCAGTACTGTATGTATGTAAGTTGCCATCCTATGGTACCCCAGTGGTACAAAGGGCCTTTATTGTTTCTCTTTGAAGGTTTCATAATCTGTTTGGTTTAAGAATGTGCAGGTGATTAGCCCACAGCATCCCAATCATGGTGACGGGGCTGCAATCATTACGTCCGATTATTAAAGAACGTGTTATTCCTGACAGTTCCGTTGCCATGATAACAGGTTCATATTTAGTACTAGTCAGATATTACTATAATACTGAATACACTGACTTAAATTGCAATGGGTTTTAGGTATGAATGTCATAGTAGGTGAAGCGAAAGTGGTTTGTCATGATCGGGACCCATGAACTCTGCCTACCCTCTGAAGGGCATTGGGCGTGATATGTATGTATTATGTCACTCAAAGTTCAATTTAACAGAAATAGGTGATTATTTTGAGTATATGTGACAATAATTATTATATAATAAGAGTAAATTTTACATAACCTGACCTAGACTAAACATACATAACATAACTAAAATTACATTTACGAAATGCGTCGAATACTACAGAAGGGGAAAACAGCGTGAGGAAACCTACATGTTCCCCAAACAGGTAATAGTTAGTGCTTGTAAATGGCGACATGGCTTACCACCTGTCACATTGAGTTGGAGATGGCCATAGAATTACTACCTTCGCAATTACGGAGACACCTGAACCTCTGACTACCTCGCAAGGGTTAATGGTAGTGAACGCGTTAGTATGACCTAGCCCCTTGCTTGGTTCATTTAAAGACTAGTGTTAAGAGTACCAGTATGCGGCTGTAGCCCAGTGGGCAAGACCTCGGACTTCTTATGAGAAAGGTCTTACACTCGAATCCCGACTCTGGCATGTACCAATGAATGAAATTTAAATATGTTTTTCATTTACGTACACAATTTACAATTGCTAACGGTGAGGGAAAACATCGTGAGGAAACCTGCCTATCCCTCAGGATAGGTAATAGTCAGTGCCTATATATGGTGATACGGTTCACTTCCTATCACGTTGGGTGCTGTCTTTAGTGACGGACTTTGAGTGGCTCATGGCTAACATTCTTGAGATTTCGGAGATGGGCACTCAAGCCTCGGACTACCTCGCCATAATAAAAAAGGGAGTGTGTATACACAAGTCGTGAAGCTTATGTTGTTAAGAGTACTATAGTCTATTCCCGTTAAGTAAATAGTGACGTCATGATATATAGACGTTAAACTGACCAATGAGACGTTAGTAAATGAGAAAACAATTCACATCGACCAATGGCGGACAACCGTTGTCACGTCTCATTGGTCAAATCGTCGGGACATGATGACATCACTATTTTCTTAATGCGAATGTACTATAGTACAATTCCATTTCATTTACATTACAGACAGCCAATCCGCAGTAGCGATGATATCTAACCAGTCGTCCGGCCCAAAGATATTAGGTGTTGTACGACTGCATCAGGCTACTAATGAGGCACTCATCGTTGAAGGCACGATAGATGGTTTAACAGGAAGACATGGCATTGCAGTGATGGAACAAGGAAATCTTAGCGAGGTAATTATATGAGGGTATTTATTTATCAACTAAAGATCCGCTCCGGCTTCGCACGGGTATAAAATAATAGCCTACTCCACTATTTAATGGGTGTTATTATACATATAAACCTTCCTCTTGAATCACTCTATCTATTAAAAAAAACCGCATCAAAATTGTGTAGTTTCAAAGGTTTAAGCTTACAAAGGGACATAGGGACAAAGAAAGCGACTTTGTTTTATACTATGTAGTGATGATACATAATGTCAATTACACTATGACAGAAACAAGGTATCCATTGCGGTGGTAATCTACGTTTATTTATACAATAAATGTCAGTGTTTAAGTTATAATAAATCACGACATACTCCTAGTATAAAACAAAGTCGCTTTCTTTGTCCCTATGTCTCTTTGTATGCTTAAATCTTTGAAACTACGCAACGGATTTTTATGCGGTTTTTTAATGGATAGAGTGTTTTGGTTTTTTAATGAAGGTTTATATCTATAATAACATCCATTAAATAGTGGGGTAGGCTATATATTTTATACCCGTGCGAAGCCGGAGTAATTCGACGTACCTCAGTTGTTTGGGGCTTGTCTCTGTATCGAGGGTTATATGTACAGGGTTCAAATCTCGCTTGTGCATGTACCAGTGGTAATGAAGTTTAATGAATTTCTATGTACATTACGACATTCACGTCTTTTAACCCTTGCGGGATAGTCAGAGGTTCAGGTGTCCATCGCCGCAATTACGAAGGTAGTAATTCTATGGCCACCTCCAACCCACGTGTTGACCAGATAGGCAGTACTCAACTTGACAGGTGGTAAGCAATGTCGCCATTTACAAGAATTGACTATTACCTTTTCGGGGAACAGGTAGGTTTCCTCACGATGTTTTCAACGTATTATTCAATGCATTTGGTAAATGTATTTTTATTACCAAAATATACATGAAAATTCATTAAACAATATGTATATTGTTTTATTACATTAGTAAATATTATATTGTGTGTGTATGTGTGAATGTATTAATGTACAGAATCTGAAATAATTATTATTTGATATTGTATTGAGGTAACCTATAACGATGTAAAATTCAATTAATGAATAAATAAATTAAATATATGTTCTTTGTCAATAGGGTTGCAAATCCCTCGGCAACGTATACGACCCACCAAGCAATAACGGTTCAGGCGACTGTAAAGGCACAAGCGATATTCAACCTAAAGGGTACATTGGCACGGTGGAAGCAAACGAAAATGGCAGAGCCACGTTCAGGATTGTCAATCACGTGTTACAGGTAAGATTAATACATACATGTACAGTCAACGAAGGATGTATGAATGTCAATGAAGCGAAAGTGGTCTGTCAGTGGGACAATTGGGGATCCGTGATCTCTGCCTACCCCTCTACAGGGAATCAGGCGTGATGTGTATGTATGTATGTACAGTCAACGCTAAAAGTGCAGTCCTAGTGACTTTTTGTAAGGTTTACGTTTTTTGTTTCTTATATTAAGCCATTCACCACTAAGGTTATGTCGGCTGAAGTACAAACACTGATACCACGGCGTTTGCACTTGTTATATAGTCGCCATGGTTACACCAACGCCGCCAGCCGCTACAACCGACGAAAAACGAAATCGAACCTCCAATTCTTCTCTTCCTTGTTCTTCGGTTCGTTCCAGTTGAGGATCAAAATCTTATACCAAAGCGAACATATTTAGCTAATTTGGCATCACAATTGACTAAATATTCAGCTGAAAATAATTATTTGTATTTTCAACTTTCACTGAGCTGCTGACTTTGTTGACGCACCATAGACGACTGTGATACGTTTTTTTTTTAATTCTTTAATATGCCATTCACCACTAAGGTTATGTCGGCGAGTGATACGTTTATAAGAAAGAAATACAATATTTTTCATTTTGAAGCACGCGAATGTATAGTGGCCATGACAATGCATAGTGGCATGTCAAATATTGTCTTTTGTTCGTATAAACGTAAACCTTATAAAAAGTTACTGGGACTGCACGTTTAGCGCTGACTGTACATTCACGTCCTTTAATCCCTTTCGGGGTGGACGGAACATTGGAGATATGAAAACATCAAATGGATATCCATTTGCCAGAAAACAATGATTTTACGTAATTTGGGAGACAAAACTTTTTATTTGTCATTAAATACCTCACAGCAAACTAAAAGATTGTAAATATCTCTTTAAAGTTTAATAGATATAATATTCTAAATTCTATAGTTTCTGTGTATGGTATATATCTCTATATGTATATATTATAATTACATATAACGCATTTCTGTTTAGATGTGGGATGTGATAGGTCGCTCAATTGCCGTGACGGAGGAGATAGCGTCCAGAGATAGTACTTCGAACCTAATCAAAGACTGGCTTGCAATGTTCAAGCAACCGTAAGTATGATAATATACATACAAAAAGAAAAAGTGTTCACGACCATTAACCCTTGCGGAGTAGTCAGAGGTTCAGGTGTCCATCGCCGCAATTGCGAAGGTAGTAATTATATGGCCACCTCGAACCCATGTGTTGACCAAGTCAGTACTCAATGAGACAGGTGGTAAGCCATGTCGCCATTTACAAGCACTAACTATTACCTGTTTGAAGAACAAGTAGGTTTCCTCACGATGTATTCCCTCGCCGTAGTATTTGACGCATTTCGTTAATGTGTTTTTATTATGAAAATGTACATAGAAATTCATGAAACTTCATTTCCATTGGTACATGTTCATCGGGATTTGAACCCTGTACCCACTGATACAGAGTCAAGTCCCTAACAACTGAGCTACGTCGAATTACATACTATTGCCTTTTGCCTACACTGGGATACGTAGAGATCATGATTGACGACCTCCGTGGTGCGATTGGTTAGACACCTGAACGCTACTCGTGAGGTCTCGATTCCCGGTGGAGGCAGAGTTAACAACTACGCTTTTCTACTGCTTTCCAGTCTGGTCGTAGATTATATATGCTATACAGGGTGGCGTATTCAAAACGGTCAGTATGGGAAAGTCTAAAACTATAAGAGATACGAAGATTTGTTCTTAGGAACCATCGATTTTGATAAAAAGAAAAACTGCATTCATACTTTCTTTGAAAAATCAACTGTATACAGTACGGAAATCGAACCTAGTTGGTTTGAAAAAATAAATTAGCCCTTTTCACTTTTTCTTTTTAAATATCGATTGTGTAGGTCTTAATCTGTAAATTTCTCTATGAAACATGGTGTCGAAAATGAATAAAATGCATTGTTTTGACATACTTTTGTTTATCATAGTAGGTTTTCTTAGTGACCACCGTTGTTTTCAATACAATATTCAACACGTTTAGGTAACGATCTTACTATTGAATTTTGTATTTTCATGTGGTGAATTTGCGTTACAATTGACTTTAGTGTTACTTTTAGGTCTTCAATGGTGTCATAGCTTGTTTTGTAAAATTCATCCTTAACGTAATCCCACAAGAAATTTTCTTATATGGTTTAGTCACTTTAAGTGGACTTTTCAATAGATTGATAGTTTTTGATAACTGTAGATAACAAAACCTCCTTAAAGGAGTAATGCAATGCTAATGCCACATGATATGGTGTATGTAACAAGTAGGGAAGTACAAAACTACAAACAGCCATAGAGACAATTTTACATGTCTGTTGAATATTGTTACGCTGTATGTAAACTACTATGATAAACTAAAGTATGCCAAAACAATGCATTTTATTCATTTTCGACACCATGTTTCATAGAGACATTTTCAGCTTAAGACCTACACAATCGATATTTAAAAAGAAAAAGTGAAAAGGGCCAATTTATTTTTTCAAACCAACAGCTTCGATTTCCGTACTGGATACAGTTGTTTTTTTCAAAGAAAGTATGAATGCAGTTTTTCTTTTTATCAAAATCGATGACATGGTTCCTAAGAACAAATCTTCGTAACTCTTATAGTTTCAGACTTTCCCATACTGACTGATTTGAATGCGCCACCCTGTATATGCTACATATGTATTTATCTACGTATAAATTTCTTAAATATACGTTGCCTTACCCTTAACACAAATCTTAAGTGTACTTACCAAGGGGCTAGTTTAACTGGTGTAACAGTGTCCCAAATATTATTATCATCACGGGTGCCCATTTGTCTCAACCAAAAAAAAAATTTCGTTATATGTTTTGAAAGACAAAGTCCAATGTTTTTATTTAACATGAATACAAGTACATTCATGGAAAGTCAAAACATTTGCCTGACACTAGTTGTCTTTTAGTATTTTTGACATAATTCGACGTAGCTCAGTTGTTTGGGGCTTGACTCTGTATCAGTGGGTACAGGGTTCAAATCCCACTTGAGCATGTACCAATGGAAATGAATTTTAATGAATTTCTATGTACATTTTCGTAATAAAAACACATTTACGAAATGCATCGAAATATACGGTGAGGGAAAACATCGTGAGGAAACCTACCTGTTACCCGAACAGGTAATAGTCCTTGTAAATGGCGACATGACTTACCACCTGTCACATTGAGTACTGTCTATCTGGTCTACACGTGGGTTCGAGGTGGCCATAGAATTACTACCTTCGCAATTGCGGAGATGGACACCTGATCCTCTGACTACCCTGCAAGGGTTAATGGCCGTGAATGCGTTTGTTTTTTTTTTTTTCATTACATGAAACATAGGTGGCACTGTAATTATATTTTGATTTTTATAGCAGGGTGATGTTATATAGCCTAAAGCCTTCCTCAATAAGTGGTCTATCTAACACAAAAAGAATTTTTGAATTCGGACCGGCAGTTCCTGAGATTAGCGTGTTCTAACAAACCAAGAAACTCTTCAGCTTTACAATATTAGTATTTACTACAGTTAGTGCATTTAGAAGCCTACCCACCCTAAGCCACAGGGCTTTGCCCTTTTTTAGGGGGTATGCAAATGTATTGTATTGTGTGTGCATTTTTTGAAATAAACGTTTTATTATTATTAAATATATAATCAACGTCCAGAGTGGAAAGCAGAAGAAAAGCGTAGTGCTTAACTCTGCCTCCACCGGGAATCGAACCCGGGACCTCACGATAGCGTTCAGGTGTCTAACCGATCGCGCCACGGAGGTCGTCAAATATCTACATCTATATATGCACTATATGTTGACATACATGTTTCTTTACAGCATAGCCTGCGGCATAATAGCCCGTGCGTCTGGCGTATTCCAGAATCCCAAACGCATCTGCCTCTGTGACGGAGTGGTCGTGTGGGACGAGAAGGAGCGCCCTCTAGCGGGTAAAGGGCGAAGGAAGGGAGGCTGTTGCCAGCATAAAGCATAGGCTGTATAAAGGACCTCTGAATACCCTTGAGGGTTAATGGTCGTGAACACATGTCATAATGAAATATAGATAGATATAGATTCTTTTTACCTCTAGTCCTTTAGTCACATCCTACGACATGCCTGGACGAAGCCGCTTGTAAGCATTCTTTTTACCTAACCATACTAACACAAGACATTACATGAACATACGCTTCACGACTTTTGTATACACACTCCCTTTTTTATTATGTACACGTAAATGTAATAACGTAAATGTAGAGGACCCAAGTTTATTAAAGCTATATGCTATATATAGGTGAATATAGGTGTAGTCGGATATGTAACGTACTTATTGATGAAGGGTTTTAGTATACTAATGCTTTTTGGAACTTATCAGTTCAATATCAGATCAGTGATAGTGTAAAAATGACAGTGGATTAGCAAAAGTGATAAATTTTACCAATTTTGAAGTGAAATTTGCCGGAAGGCAGGCTGTTGCCAGCATAAAGCGTAGGCTGTATAGGGTTTAGGACTTCTGACTACCTCTGAGGGGTAATGGTCGTGAATATAGGTGGAATCGGTAATGTAACGAACGTTATTACTAGGCTACATACGGTTAAAGGACTTCTGATTACATCTGAGGGTTAATGGGCGTGAATATAGGTGGAATTGGTAATGTAACGTTATTACTGGAGCGTAAACTAATGCTTATTGGAAAATATCAGTTTAATATCACTCAGACTACCCCCCAGGGGTAATGGTCGTGAATATAGGTGGAATTGGTAATGTAGAGTGATTATTGATGAGGGGTTCTATGGATCTACTAATGGTTTTTGCTAAATATCAGTTCAATAGACACGTACACGTAAATGTAATAACGTAAATGTAGAGGGCCTAAGTTTAATAATGCTTTATGCTATATATAGGTGAATATAGGTGTAGTCGGAAATGTAGAGTAATTATTGATGAGGGGTCTTAGTATACTGATGCTTTTTGCTAAATATCAGATCAGTAATAGTGTGAAGTTGGCAAAGAGTAAGCAAAAGTGACAAATCTAGCCATTTCCAAAGAGAAATTTGACATTTGCTGATAGTAATGGTGAAATTTGACACTTTTGGTCATCCACTTCAAACTTCACACCAATACTGATCTGATATTAAACGAATATTTAGCATAAAGCATTGATGAACTTGGGCCCTGTACATACACATTTACGTTATTACATTTACATGTACGTGTCTGTGTTATATTTATATATTACTGATCTAATATTGAATTGCGTTTGTGTTAAAACGCATTGTTGTTATACTTGGGCCTCGCAGACTACCCGTTTGTTTGTGTTTTATGAAAACTAGAATAACACTCCTGCTTTGCTGTAAAATGTATGACATTGACACACGCGTTGGTGTTTGACTGACAGAACGCGATGTCTTTTTGTATTAGACTGACATTTCAATTAACATTGCATTGGCTCTTAACAAGGGGCCTACACATTGTATTTATTTATAACAAGTATATATTTGTTAAATATACGTAGATTAGTACCCTTAACAAAACTCTTAAATATACTTAGCAAGGGCCTAGTTCAATTGATGTAATAATATCCCAAATATCAATATTATTTATATATCATTGTAAAATATATATTGCACGACCTTAAACCGTGTCGGGGTAGTCAGAGGTTGAATGTCCACCATCAACTGAGCATTGTAATGGTCTTTAGCCACTCAAAACCACGAACCAAATATAAAGAGGACCCGACGTAAGGAGCGGTCCCCGTTACTCGGTGCGGAGTCCAAATGGCGTGTTATAATTGGTCCGGAGTCTAAAAATGTGTAGTATAAAGAAGATACCGAATTTGATTGGGGGATGCCGTGTTTTGATTGGTTGTAATATCTCCCCTCCATCCCGCGTGCCTCGTTTCACTCCGCGTAATGCCACGCTAGTTTCCATACAAATATTGCGTAAGGCCCACTCCTCTTATTCATTACTCCATGCTCAAAACTCAGTTATACTTGAGAATCAGTATCCAACGTGACTGTCAATATATATTAATTTCTTGTTGGTATGGTATTTAATTGATATGGTTTAGTGTAAATATGTAGTAAGTTTGGCTTTAAATTTTATACTCTTGTTTTCTGTATATTTTTGGTTGAAATAAAAAAGGTATTTTTGGAATATGTTTTGTATTATTTATCCCTTAACAAATATGTAGTATTAAGTTAGTATACTGAAAAAAGGTAACGTTAAAAGTATCTACATTCATACACATTACGCCTGATTCCCTGTAGAGGGGTAGGCAGAGATCACGGCTCCCCATTTGTCCCGATCCTAACAGACCACTTTCGCTTCATTGACACTCATACATCTTCTCATACACACTCGGCGGTTATATGTACTCCTAACGTCACCTTTGTTCAATATAGCGTCTATCTGACTGTTATATGTCTTATGAGGCTGGCCCCTACGTAACCGCCCTTCCACTTTACTCATATATATTCCTTTATAAGTACCTATAACCGTCGTATGTGCATGAAGAGTTGTATGAATGTCAATTAACCGAATCTGGTTTGCTAAGATCGGGAGAAATGAGGATATATGATTTCTGCCTACCCCTTTGTAAGGACATACGTGACGTGATATATAAACACGCTCATATATATATATATATATATATATATATATATATAATGTATGGTCTTTGACAACTAGATACTTTTTACCTAATAATCAGTATCCAACATGACACTAATGCTTTTAGCAAAATAGCAGTTCAATATCGCTTCAGTAACAGTGTGAAGGTGTTCGTGGAATAGCAGTGACATATTTCGCCATTTTTAAAGTGATTTTTTACACTTGCAACCATTAATGATGAAATTTGACACTTGCTAATCCACTATCAACTTCACACTATTACTGAAGTGAATTTGAAGTACGACTGTGCTAAAACGTAGAGATCCCGCCACATAAGGTGGCAGTAGCCAAACTTGGAACTAAATTTGACGTTACCGCCATTGCGTGTTATTTTGTATGAAAGGTAAATTTAGTATTACCAGCGTTGTGTTTTTTGCCCACTCTTTGTAATTTTTATGTTTGTTAAGGGTGATTATAATAAATTGAATTCCGGAGTTTCTTGTTAGTTCTTCTCCAAGCTAGGGTCTCCGCTGATCTAACCTCGGTAAAAAATATGTAAAGACAATGCTCAGTGCCATGTTTGAAATAATAGTTTTAAGAGATTCGCGATTTATACTCATGATATAAGATATAAGGGTGTGTATAAGATTGATTGCAGCTGTGGGAAATCCTACGTCGAACACACTAAACGGTCTATTGCGGACAGAGTGAAGGAACACATAATATATGTAATATATAATAAGAAGGATAAGTCCCGTTAATTATTAATCATGTTTGAAATAGTTTAATAAACATATTTTGACTTTGATATATTAATTTGTTTTATTTAAGTTTATAGCTCTGCAACCAAAGACCGTTACAAATGAAACCTCAATATAATGTATCGAGCCGTATGGCACAGTGAGTGCTAGTTTTTGGCGTGTTTACTGGTAACACTGAATTACGCGACTGTGGCGACGCCTCCAACTGCCACCTTATGTGGCGGGATCTCTATTAGTAGACTCGGGCCCCTGGTGGTAAAGCTTGCCATTATTTTATTACATATGTGGCGGCCTCTACAGCGCCACACACAGAGTAAACCTAAGTTGCAATTAGTTAAACATAATAACCAAAGGTCATCTGCCAGCAAGAAATAGATCATCATCATCAGCCCGTATGCGTCCACTGTTGGACATAGGCCTCCCCGAATGACGCCACTTCTCCCTGTCAGTGGCCAACCTGCGCAGGTCGTCTTCCCACCTTGCCGGGGGGCGCCCACACTACGTTTACTGAGACGCGGTCTCCACTCTAGGACTTTTTTGCTCCAGGAAACAACATATATAGCAATTTGCAAGTCAGGCCATTAGTCTGGACGAACACCTGCCCAGGTAGGAAGCTTCCTCTTTTCCTGTAGGACACAGTGGATCCTACACATATTTCTAGTAATAGGCAGGTTTCCTCGAGATGTTTTCCCTCACCGACTTACACAGGATATTAAAACTACAACATATATTTTCTTATTGATTTATTTCATATACGATTTCGGGTGTACACATCAAAATAAATTACTTACAAACTAGAAAAATAACATTTATTTATAAAAAAGAAAAACATCAAAAGTTAAAAATCATCTTTCTTAAATAATAATACTTATTAAACATATTTATTCGTGATATATAATATATTATATATGTATAGTCAGAGGTTCAGGTGTCCATCTCCGCAATTGCGAAGGTAGTAATTCTATGGACACCTCGAACCCAGATGTTAACCAGATAGTCAGTACTCAATGTGACAGGTGGTAAGCCATGTCGCCATTTACAAGTACTAATTATTACCTGTTCGGGGAACAGGTAGGTTTCCTCACGATGTTTTCCCTCACCGTAGATAGAATAAATATGTTTAATAAGTAAACTTATCTCAAAAATATTCATTTCGAGTCTACATTATCTTATTACTAGCAAATGCAACATTCTGACTAATATACAGTACTTATATCCGCCGAGTGTGTATGAGTGACGCGAAAATGTATTTTTAGGATCGGATATGAGATTTTAATCTACTTTCGGACATATAGAAAACTAACGGCGATACGGTTCACTACCAATCACGTTGGGTGCTGTCTATCAAGTGAAACGCGGGCTTCGAGTGACCCATGCCTAACATGCCTTCGAAATTTCAGAGATGGGCATTCAAGCCTCTGACTACCCCGCCATAATAAAAAAGGGAGTGTTTATACACAAATCGTGAAGCGTACGTTTGTATCATTTCTATTTGTTCCTGACACGTCGTAAGAGGCAATTCAAGGACTAGTAGTAAGTAATATTTCACCTATATGACATATTAATACTATAACAACCCATATAATTCAAGATTAATAATTAACGGGACTTATCACGTAAGTTTGCCCGTGACCAAGGCTGCTGCAACGTAGCCGAAACGTCGGGTTAATAAAGGTAACTTTATTATATAAAAACTTACGCGATAAGTCCCGTTAGGTATTAATCATGAGTATAAATCGCGAATCTCTTAAAACTATAACTCATATAATTATTCTATAGGTGTTATCTCTAAAGTTCTGTCCACCCCGAAAGGGATTACTTTAATATAGAAGTCAAAATTTCACAACCTATAGTATTCAAATGAATGAAATACAATATTGTTTTACCAATATCCGTTGAACGAAGTAGTTCACGATAGATATGACATATCATTCATTCTTCATTTTACCATTCATTCATTCCAAATATTTTGCGCCTTTTAGGATATTTATAAGTTTTTTTATTTCTTGCTGGCGTCATCTGTGATAATTATGTTTAACTAATTGCAATTTAGGTTTACTTAGGTTTCTCTCTGTGTGTGGCGCTCTAGAGGTCGCCACAGTTACATACTGATTGTAAGCTACTTCAGTCCAACGAATATTGGTCACCTAATCTTTGTCATACATAAGTGCAGCCAACCCTAAAAGTGCAGTCCCAGTAACTTTTTATAAGGTTTACGTTTATAAGAACAAAAGACATTTTCATTTCGAAGCACGTGGCCATGACAATGCATAGTGGCGCCACTTTTAAAATGACAAATATTGTCTTTTGTTCTTATAAACTTAAACCTTATAAACAGTTACTGTGACTGCACTTTTAGCGCTGACTGTACATAGTTTAATGTACATAAGAATTGAACTGTTAAAAAAATACATTTAACTAATTTTCCATACCTATTATAATCTAAAAAAAATATTAAAAACACCTCTTGATTTTATAATCATTTTAAAATACTAATAAGACTTCCTATTCCAAGTTATAACATGACAAGTGCTGCCACCTATACATTGAAGGGAGTACTTTTTCGTAAAAATCACCTTCAAATCTTTCAATCAATTTTCCTACCTACCTACTTAATACAAAATACCAATTAAATTAATATCAGACTTGAGTATATTGTTATTACTCATCTTTTCTTTTAGTTAGATGAACTTACCGAGGGGCTAGTTCAATTGGTGTTGCTCAAACAACCACGCCACAGAGGCCGTCAAACAAACAAAATTGTATGTATCTTATATTCAAGACTATTCCAATTTAACCATGTTATATGTACTCAATACTACACCAATTTGTCCATCATCTCTCTACCTATCCTATTTAGAAGTACAGTCGTATATATCTATAGTTTATTCGCGTTAAGTAAATAGTGACGTCATGATATATAGACGTTAAACTGACCAATGAGACGTTAGTAAATGAGAAAACAATTCACATCGACCAATTGCAGACGACATTTGTCACGTCTCATTGGTCAAATCGTGGAGTCATGATGACGTCACTATTTTCTTAACGCGAATGTACTATATTTATATATTCAATCTCGTGTTCTCAAACCCCATATAGATGTGCGTCTCGTTCCCACAGTGGGTCTTGCTATTGCGCTGAAAAGAGACAAAAGATAGATTAATACATATAAACATGACTGTAAACACCACGTAACACGGTATTCAGAGGTTCGCGTTAACAAACTTAGTTCTTATTTGACACACACCAGTTACTTATACAGTTACCAGTTACATATATGCATTCACGTCCTTTAATCCCTTACCTTGAAGACATGATATCTCCTAAGTCACTTTTTAGCATGAATATTGGGGTTGCAATGTAATAATGGAACAATGATGACAGGTTGCTAGCCCATCGCCCAATAGTCCTACGACATGCCGGGAAGAACGGCAGCTAGTTAGCATTCTTTTTATGTCTCACATTAACAAGTGAGTAGTATATATAGTAATACGGTGAGGGGAAACATCGTGAGGAAACCTACCTGTTCGTCGAACAGGTAATAGTTAGTACCAACTTATAAATGGCGACATGGCTGACCACCTGTCACATTGAGTACTGACTATCTGGTCAATATGGGTTCAAGGTGGCCATAGAATTACTACATCCGCAATTGCGGATAGAAACCAGGGGCCCAAGTGTACTAATGCATAAAATCATAAATATCACTATCATATCAGAATGCAGATCAATATCAGATCAGTAATAATGTGACGTTAGTAGTGGATTAGCAAAAGTAACTAATTTTACCATATTTAAAGCGAAAGTTGACAGTTGTCGATTTCAATGGTTAAATTTGTCAATCCACTACCAAATTCACACTATTACTGATCTGATATTGAACTGCGTTTGTGCTAACGCATTAGTGGACTAGCATTATTGAACTGATATTTTGCAAAAAGCATTAGTGGGTTAAGGCCCTTGAATTTCTGAGTCTCTCTCAAGGGTAAATGCGTGGGAACGGGTTTGTTTTTGTATTTCTATATACCTGTTCACTACCTATCACGTTGGGTGCTGTCTTTAGTGATACGCGGGTTTCAAATGACTCATACCTAACATGCCTTCGAAATTTCGGAGATGGGCATTCAAGTCTCTGACTAACCCGCCATAATGAAAAAGGGAGTGTGTATACACAAGTCGTGAACCGTATGTTATGTTATGTATATGATATATACCTGTGCATGAACTGGTTGAGCTTGATGGCTGGCAGTGACTAGAGGATATGACGCATGATTGTCTTTTTATACAATAAATATTGTATATCACGTGTTGACCAGATAGTCAGTACTTTAATGTGTCGGGTCGTTAGCCATGTCGCCATTTACAAGCACTAACTATTACGTGTTCGGGGAACAGGTAGGTTTCCTCACGATGTTTTCCCTCACCGTATAATTCGATGCATTTCGTAAATGTGTTTTTATTACGAAAATGTACATAGAAATTGATTAAACTTCATTTCCATTGGTACATGCTCAAGCGGGATTTGAACCCTGTATCCACTGATACAGAGTCAAGCCCCAAACAACTGAGCTACGTCGAATTACTTGGGTACGTGGGTTCGAGGTGGCCATAGAATTACTACCTTCGCAATTGCGGAGATGGACACCTGAACCTCTGACTACCCCGCACGGGTTAATGGTCGTGAATGCGTTTGTTTTTTGTATATGATATATACCTGTGCATGAACTGGTTGAGCTGTATGGCTGGCAGTGCGGTTCGCAGGGCACTGAGCGAACTCTCTTGAAGCATCCCGAACACTTCTAAGTACTGGAGCGACGCCATACTGCCTAGTTTACTGTAATAGACAAGTGGTATATTAGTAAATAATATATTATATAATATATTACACTCGAGCTAGTCTACGACGCAAAAATAATGCAAACTATACTATATTCGCATTAAGAAAATAGTGACGTCATCACGTCCCCACGATTTGACCAATGAGACCTGACAACGCTAGTCCGCCATTAGTCGAAGAGATTTGTTTTTTCATTTACTAACGTCTCATTTGTCAGTTTAACCTCTATATATAATGACGTCACTATTTACTTAACGCGAATAGACTATAGCTGCGTATCTTAAATGTTTGGTTTGGTGTAATAGTGTCCTAAATATTATATTGGCGAGATATATGTCCCGTGTTGGTCTGTGACGCAAAAGGAATGCTAACTAGCTGCCGTTCTTCCCGGCATGTCGTAAAGGGCAATTGAGGACTAGACGTAAATGAGATCAATTGGGCGATGGATTAGCAACCTGTCACCGATGTACATGCTGATAAGTGACTAAGAAGATGTAAACTTCCATATAATGCAGCGATGCCATACTGCCTAGTTTACTGTAATAGACAAGTGCTATATTAGAAAATATATAAACATAACATACGCTTCACGATAATAATAAGACATGTAACAGTCAGATAGACGCTATATTGAAAAAAGGTGACGTTAGGAGTACCTATAACCGCCGAGAGTGTATGAGATGTATGAATGCCAATGAAGCTAAAGTGGTCTGTCAGTGGGACAAATGGGGATCCGTGATCTCTGCCTACCCTCTACAGGGAATCGGGCGTGATGTGTATGTATGTATGTATATGTAAAGTCCAAGAGTGGAGACCGCGTCTCAGTAAACGTAGTGTGGGGCGCCCCCCGGCAAGGTGGGAAGACGACCTGCGCAGGTTGGCTTGGTGTAATAGTGTCCTAAATATTATATTGGCGAGATATATGTCCCGTGTTGGTCTGTGACGCAAAAGGAATGCTAACTAGCTGCCGTTCTTCCCGGCATGTCGTAAAGGGCAATTGAGGACTAGACGTAAATGAGATCAATTGGGCGATGGATTAGCAACCTGTCACCGATGTACATGCTAATAAGTGACTAAGAAGATGTTTTTATGTCTCCTAAGTACTGTCCACCCCGAAAGGGGTTGAAGGACGTGAATGTACATATGTGTATCATTATATATCTCGTCAAATCTCGAGACGGGAGCAAGTAACACAAAGAACAAACACTACTTTACATAATATGTAAATATGTATAGTATTTACATGATAGATTCGCATCTCCAATGTACCAATGAATGAAATTTAAATATGTGGTAGGTAATAGTCAGTGCCTATATACGGCGATACGGTTCACTACCTATCACGTTAGGTGCTGTCTATCTAGTGGCTAGGCTTCGAATGACCCATACCTAACATGCCTTCGAAATTTCGGAGATGGGCATTCAAGCCTCTGACTACCCCGCCACAATAAAAATGGGAGTGTGTATACACAAGTCGTGAAGCGTATGTAGATTCGCATCTTTACACTTCATACACACTCGCCGGTTATAAGCACTTCTAACGTGACCATTTTCAATATAGCGTCTATCTGACTGGCCTTTAATCGCCGAGTGTGTATGAGAGTCAATGAAGCGAAAGTGGTTATACAGACTTGCGACAGATGGAGATCCGTGTTATCTGCCTACCTCTCTACACGGAATCAGGCGTCATGTGTTTATATGTGTAAGGTTTCGATCAAATCTACCATCATTAACTTAGACATTAATATTAAGAGGGGTAGGCAGAGATCACGGATCCCCATTTGTCCCACTGACAGACCACTTTCGCTTCACTGACATTCATACTTCTCATACACTCTCGGCGGTTATATGTACTCCTAACGTCACCTTTTTTCAATATATCGTCTATCTGACTGTTATATGTCTTATTAGGCCGGCCCTAATAAGACTACCCCTCTACAGGGAATCAGGCGTAATGTATGTATGTATTAACATTAACTATTATCCTATTACACGACCCACATAGCGCCATTTATGATCAACAAATTAGTTAGATGTGTATGTATAATAATAATATTTAGGACATAACTACACCAATTGAACTAGCCCCTTGGTAAGTTCATTTAAGACTTGTGTTAGGGGTACTAGTCAATAGCACCTCTTTACTTCACTTACACACATACACATAATAATAATATTTATGACGTCATTACACCAATTGAACTAGCCCCTTGGTAAGTACATTTAAGACTTGTGTTTAGGGGTACTAGTCAATAGCACCTCTTTACTTCACTTACACACATACA
This sequence comes from Leucoptera coffeella, assembly GCA_030578115.1. Lineage (NCBI taxonomy): Eukaryota > Metazoa > Arthropoda > Insecta > Lepidoptera > Lyonetiidae > Leucoptera > Leucoptera coffeella. The sequence goes on along the minus strand of JAMBLF010000554.1, from coordinate 49,975 downwards.
CATAATAATAATATTTGGACATTATAACACCAATTGAACTAGCCCCTTGGTAAGTACATTTAAGACTTGTGTTAGGGGGGGGTTCTTCAAACTACTTACAGGTAGCACCGGCTCAAGGGTAGATGCTCAGCCGTCGCAACCTTTTACACACTCGCCGGTTATAAGCACTTCTAACGTGACCATTTTTCAATATAGCGTCTATCTGACTGGCCTATAACCGCCGAGTGTGTATAAGGTGTATGAGTGTCAATGAAGCGAAAGTGGTTTGTCAGTGGGACAAATGGGGATCTGTGATCTCTGCCTACCCCTCTACACGGGATCAGTCGTCATGCGTTTATATGTGTAAGGTTTCGATCGAATCTACCATTATTAACGTATAGTCTATTCGCGTTAAGTAAATAGTGACGTCATGATAATCAGAGGTCAAACTGACCAATGAGACGTGAGTAAATGAGAAAAGAAGTCACATTGACCAATTGCAGACAACCCCTATAAAATCTCATTGGTAAAATCATGAAGACCTTGATGACGTCACTATTTTCTTAATGCGAATATACTATAGACATTTATATTATCCTATTACACCTCCCAATACCCACGTAGCGCCATCTATGATCAACTCACGTGAGTCCGCGTGGAGGCAGCAGGTAGCACCGGCTCAAGGCTAGATGCTCAAGCCGTCTTAACGGTAGAAGGGTAGACACGCCGTTGGAGAACAAACGGGAACAGTCCGAGAGGTCTAATTCTAGGAGACGCGGACAACGGGACACTATTGCTTCTAGCACTGGAAAAGAATTATAATACATTAATATAAATTATTATAACGGGGTTTTGACTTTGGGTCTTGACTCTGTGTCAGTGGGTACAGGGTTCAAATCCAGCTTGAGCATGTACCAATGGAAATGAAGTTAAATTTTCGTTATAAAAATACATTTACGAAATGCATCGAATTATACGGTGAGGGAAAACATCGTGACGAAACCTACCTGTTCGCCGAACAGGTAATAGTCAGTGCTTGTAAATGGCGACATGGCTTACCACCTGTTACATTTAATACTAATAATAATAATATTTGAACATTTTTACACCAATTGGACTAGCCCCTTGCTAAGTGGATTTAAGACTTGGGTTAAGGATACTTGTCAACGTATAAGTATTTAACAAATATATAGAATTATTTATTTTATATGGATAAATACATATATAGCATATATAATCAACGACCAGACTGGAAAGCAGTAGAAAAGCGTAGTTCTTAACTCAACTCCATCGGGAACCGAACCCGGGACCTCAAGATTAGCGTTCAGGTGTCTAACCCATCGCGCCACGGAGGTTGTATTGTGTTGTAATGTAAATTGTAATGTTTGTATATGCAGTGAAAAACTATTTTTCTTTCTTTCTTCACTAACATAGTATAAAACAAAGTCGCTTTCTCTGTCCCTATGTCCCTTTGTATGCTTAAATCTTTGAAACTACGCAACGGATTTTGATGCGGTTTTTTTAATAGATAGAGTGATTCAAGAGGAAGGTTTATATGTATAATAACATCCAATAAATAGTGGAGCAGGCTATATATTTCATACCCGTGCGAAGCCGGAGCGGGTCGCTAGTTAACTCTAAGTGTATAAACACTCCACACTCACTCTCGTCCGTCATAGCTCTGGCGCCTGCCAGGTTGAGTCTTTGCAGCATGGGGGGTAAACAGGAACCCAGAAGCTCTAGGCTTTCCGAAGAGAGGCCGCACCACGATATGTTCAGGGACTGGATGCTGTAAAAGAGAGATAGGGTATCACAATAGGTTTTTTTTTGTTTCTTTAATAAGCCATTCACCACTAAGGTTATGTGTCGGTTCCAGTACAAACACTGATGCCACGGCGTTTGCACTTGTTATTCAGTCGCCATGGTTACACCAACGCCGTCAGACGCTACAACCGAAGAAAAACGAAATCGAAGCTCCAATTCTTCTCTTCCTTGTTCTTCGGTTCGTTCCAGTTGAGGATCCAAATATAATCCCAAAGCGAACATATTTAGCCAGTTTGGCATCACAATTGACTAAATATTCAGCCGAAAATAATTATTTGTATTTTCAACTTTCACTGAGCTGCTGACTTTGTTGACGAACCATAGACGATTGTTAACAATAGGTTAATACAATATATTGAGATATTATGATACATTTCACACGGATACGTAGGGGTCAGCCCAAAAAGACGACCAATAAGAGAAGATATCCATATATAAATTTGTCACTTTTGCTAAAACACTACCAACTTCACACTATTACTGATCTGACATTGAACTGCGTTAGTGCCCATCATTGCCGAATGTGTATGAGAAGATGTATGAGTGTCAATGAAGCGAAAGTGGTCTGTCAGTGGGACAAATGGGTATCCTTGATCTCTGCCTACCCCTCTACAGGGAATCGGGCGTGATGTAAAACTTACTTGGGGCAGCCGTCGAGTATTGCCTTCAGCCCTTCCTCGGTTATACCCGAACTCATAGTCAGGTTCAAGGTCTCCAATTTACTGCATTTACCTGCGAATAAATAAATTAGATTATTGATTAACATAGGTCATCGAGAGATTGACTCTGTAGAATTTAATAATAACTAGCGACCCGCTCCGGCTTCGCACGGGTATAAAATATATAGCCTACTCCACTATTTAATGGATGTAATTATACATATAAACCTTCCTCTAGAATCACTCTATCTATTAAAAAAAATCGCATCAAAATCCGTTGCGTAGTTTCAATGATTAAGCATACAAAGGGACATAGGGACAGAGAAAGCGACTTTGTTCTATACTATGTAGTGATGATATAAAAAATGAGAACTTACCAATCTCCTTACAAATATCCGTATCCACGGGCACCGCTTCTAGGCTTAGCCTGTGTAAAAGAGGACAGAGGGAGAGCAGGTTGCGCAGCGTCTCTCTACTCAGGCTGCTCATACTAAGGTCGAGGTGCTGCACCTTGCTGGGACCCCCCTGGGGCGTCCATGCGCCTATCTGTAAGAGTACTCAAGTTACAGCATATACTACTATAGTCTTTTCGCGTTAAGTAAATAGTGACGTCATGATAATCAGAGGTCAAACTGACCAATGAGACGTGAGAATGAGAAAAGAAGTCACATTGACCAATAACAGACAACCCCTATAAATTCTCATTGGTTAAATCATGGAGAACTTGATGACGTCACTATTTTCTTAACGTGAATAGACTATAGAGACATCTACCGTTATACTAGTGTCAACTGCTAATATAGATCGTAAACGGCATACGTACGTCCATATTAACAGAGACCGCAAATCGTAGTAGACACGTATACAATCATAAATACGCGTGAAACCTAGTAAACATATATATTCTTGTGCTAGGAGTGTCATATCATGTAGACTAGTTAAAAATAGAGCAAGTTCGTGGAGTATGACACTACTAGCGACACCTATTGAGATAATAAGGCGCTGGTAGCTATTTGGAGACTGAGCCTATTTAAGAGAGGACCTTAGTATGAGGCTGCTCATACTAAGGTAGAGGTGCTGCACCTTGCTGGGACCCCCCTGGGGCGTCCAAGCGCCTATCTGCAAGAGTACTCAAGTTTAAGCATATACTACTAGAGACATCTACCGTTATGCTAGTGTCAACTGCTAATATAGATCGTAAACGGCATACACACGTCCATATTAATAGAGACCGCAAAACTTATCACCATACATACATCTATTAGCATGTGATTATACATAGATTTGTTATATATAGCAGTGCTAAAACTGACGCGTGTGCCTGAGGAATACTACTACTAGCGACACCTACTGTACACTTCTGCCTCTGGTTTATATACATGCTAAACGAAACACGTATGCCCTCACATTCATACATGTAACAGGTGTGCTATATTATATATACTAGTTAAAACTAGAGCAAGTACGTGGAGTATGCCACTCCTAGCGACATCTACACCATAAATAGGTGTTGGTGGCTACTGTAAGACTGAGCCTGCTCATACTGAGGTCTAGGTGCTGCACCTTTCTAGGAACCCCCTGTGGCGGTTATCTGCCTATCCGCAACGATACTTAGTTCTATATTATACTGTCACAGGCGACATCTACTGTTCAAGTAGAGACAACTTCTAATATATGTCGCAATGCTACTAGCGACATCTACTGATACTCTTTGGCAACATTTAGAACCTAGTCGAAACAACGGGTACCTTACAAAGTTATACAATAATGATATTATTAAAAACAAAATTAACACGATAACTCCATTGCTGAATTGATATTGACTAACTACGATTGTGCTAGAACGCATTTGTATACATGAGCCCATGCACAAAATTAGTAATATTGATTTATTTATACTAATATTATAAAGCTAACAAGGTTTGTTTGTTTGTTTGTTTGAACGCGCTAATCTCAGGAACTACTGGTTCGATTTCAAAAATTCTTTTTTGTTAGATAGAGCATTTATTGAGGTATTAGCCTTTAGGCTATATAACATCACCCTGCTACTAATAGGAGCGAAGAATATAATATAAAAATCAAATTACAATTACAGTGCCATCTATGTTTCATGTATTGAAAACTTATGAAAAAATAAAAATGTCGCAAATTATTCGATATTGCTTGTATTGATATAAGATTAGTACTATACATATAGATACCTTATATCTCCCGACATGGCTGACCACCTGTCACATTGAGTACTGACTATCTGGTCAACACGTGGGTTCAAGGTGTCCATAGAATTACTACCTTCGCAATTGCGGAGATGCACACCTGAACCTCTGACTAACCCACTAGGATTAATGTTCGTTAAATTCTTGTCTTTTTGTTTTTTGTATATATACGTTGACTATAGTCTATTCGAGTTAAGTAAATAGTGACGTCATGATATATAGACGTTAAACTGACCAATGAGACGTTAGTAAATGAGAAAACAATTCACATCGACCAATTGCAGACGACAGTTGTCACGTCTCATTGGTCAAATCGTCGGGACATGATGACATCACTATTTTCTTAGAATAGACTATAGTACTTTTAACGTAAGTCTCAAATGAACTCCAGGGGCTAGTTCAATTGGTGTAAAAGTGTCCCAATTATTATTTTTCCTTACCTCTGAGGAAGCCAACCTCAGTATGACGGGCTTCCTGGCTAATATTCTTCCCAAAGCCCCTTTGGCGATGGTTCGATTGCCCAACTCTAGACGCTGCCAGAACGATTCATCACACGCTATCCTGTACCATCTGAAAAAGGAACAGCCTAAATTTATATGAAATGTTTTATTTACTATTTGAGCCTGGGTCATATCACGATAAATTAATAAAGGTATAGATATAGTCTTCCCGCGACCACGGCCTATGCAACTGGGTAGAAACGTCGGGCAAAAATAAAGGTATCTATATCTTTATTAATTTATCATATGTTATTTATCAAGAAATAAATAAAATGAATATTACTCGCGAGTGTTTCAAAATAACTATTAAATGAACAACACAAACAAACGCGTTCACGACCATTAATCCTTGCGGGGTGGTCAGAGCGTACGTGTTAATCTCCGAAGATAGTAATTCTATGGCTACCTTGAACCCACGTGTTGACCAGATATATATTAATGTATTTTTATTACGAAAATGTACATAAAAAATCATTAAACTTCATTTCCATTGGTACATGCCCAAGCGAGATTTAAACCCACTGATACAGAGTCAAGCCCTAAACAACTGAGTTATGTAGAATTCAATCAATCAATCTAGAAATCAACCAAGAAATGTTATCTCCTATGTCAGTGTCATATCAGCATGAATATCTCAGACCAAGGAAACTAATGGACTTGTTATACCTATGTATTAGGCGTGTATACCTACAAAACACAATATGGCTGACTTAGTAGTGATGTACGACGTCCTCTAACTAAGCTCTCTTTATCGATACTCGATAGTTTAATTAGACTAGTTAAGAGAAGATCGTGCGTGGCGCAGTTGTTTGAGCGATTTTTAACCGATTGTTCAAGTTAAGCAACGTCATGCGCAGCATAGGTCTAAAACGTATATCTAAAAAAGTTTCTATGACACTTTTGATTAAAAGATGTTTATGACTGGAATCATATTTTTTGGAATCATGGGTTTCTGGGTAACCTTAAACAAAATTTCGTGTCAGTATACTTGTAATAATAGAATAATATTACTTTACTTCGACTAGGTCAAAATAACTATCGATAAACATCAAAACTGCCCAACACTAATAACCAAAACAAAAACAAGGTGTTTGTTTACAACTTTGATCAAAGGTTTACAATATAAAAATGACGTTAATTTCACAATTATGGGACGTACACAACACAGCAGAACTAATAAAATATCTTTTACTTTATATATTAAAGGTTTACGTTTTAATAAAAACAAACTTACCTATGAAAAGACAAATTAGGCTGATTTTTATTATTTCTGGATCCACAATTTATTATAGCACACTTTGGCATTGTATTTACTATATATTTGAACCAAACAACTATAGTTTTAATGAAAAATTACTTAAATACGCATTTATTTTATGAAAATAATTCCGTAAACTGTTTTGTTTACATGTTTTTAGCTAAACACAAAATGGCGACTCGACACGTCTGTGACGTCATTCAAAAAGATTGACAGTTCGAACACACGTTCCAAATTAGTGCTTTTTCTTTCCATGAATTGAAAAACTCATTGGACAAACAGAGATAGCAGATATTTCATAGTTTTTCTTTTCACTATACATAACTTTAATTTGTATATGTATAATAGGGCCGGTCCATTATAGTTTCCTTGGTCTGAGATGAATATTGGGTCACGTCACGTCTCTACGTCACTATGGGTATAGGCAGAGACTATTAAACCACCTGCCGTGCGATTCTTGAAAAAAGTTAAGAGTAAAATAATACCAAATTAGTTAGTGGTAATATTTCTTGAAGTATATATAATTTATACTATGTTATACATATGTGTATTTAATACATAGATAGATACAAACTTCTACGTCCCCAATGGTATAGGCAGAGACTGTTAGGCCACCTGGAACGGGTGACAAATCTCTTGCTTCACTCACACCCATTAACCTTCTCATACATGCTCTGCTGTTATGGATATGTATAGTTATTATTATTTAATATTAGCCCCAATCCCAGTCTCACCTCTTACACACGAGCATGCACTGCGCCAGGGTCCGCTTGGGCAGCCAGCGGAAGATGCTCAGCAGCATCTCGTCTGAGAGGGCGCTGAACGAGTCATCAGTGCGAGAGGGGGGAGATATGGTGCGGGTAGGAGTGGCTGTGGAATAGAAGAATAATAATTAGGACACTATTTGACGACCTCCGTGGCGCGATTGGTTAGCCGCCGGAACGCTAATCGGAAGGTCCCAAAGATTCCCGGTGGAGGCAGGGTTATGAACTACGCTTTTCTTCTGCTTTCCAGTCTGGTCGTTGATTATATGTGCTATATATGTATTTATCTATGTATGTATATGTTAAATATACGTTGACTAGTACCCTTAACAAAAGTCTTAAATGTACTTAGCAAGGGGCTAGTTCAATTGGTGTAATAATGTCCAAATATTATTATTATTATTTAGAAAAGCTCTGCCTAACTCTGCCTCCATCGAACCCAGGACCTCACGCTAAATGTCAGGCGGTTAACCAATCACACCACGGAGGTTTTTTTTTAATTTTATTTTATTTAGAATGGGATTGCTCTTGGCCCGTACTAATCCAAGTAGTTGGATTCGTCAGGCCTAAGGTGGAGCGAGCTCTCCCAGAAAGTGCTTGTGCACCCGCGATTTGAAAGCCTGTGGACTGTACCCTGTCGGAAACACAGACACATGCAGGGAATTCCATACATACATACATACGCTTCACGACTTGTGTATACACACTCCCTTTTTTATTATGGCGGGGTAGTCGAGGCTTGAATGCCCATCTCCGAAATTTCGAAGGCATGTTAGATATGGGTCATTCGAAGCCCGCGTATCACTAGATAAACAGCACCCAACGTGATAGGTAGTGAACCGTATCGCCGTATGTAGGCACTGACTATTACCTATCCTGAGGGATAGGCAGGTTTCCTCACGATGTTTTCCCTCACCGTTAGCGACTGTAAATTATGTACGTAAATGAAAAACACACATATGCAAGGAATTCCACTCAGATATAATGGTCCTAGCACTACTTACCCCCAGTCGGAGTGGCAGGCCTCTGCCGGGATGTGACACACTGGGCTTCGACCCTGGGACTTCGGGGCCAGTACTTGCGTCCGCTGAGCTCTGTCTCCGGAGTTTCCTCATCAAATGGGTATTGAATTGGGTTTGTTTTATCTAGCGGGTTTGTGACTGAAATAGAGTATTGAATTAGTTATTATTATATAGTTATAGATTAAGTTTTAGAAACTGAATAAAGAATTTTGTATTTGTATTTATTTGTATTATTTTAGACAAACAAAAAGAAGACAAAGTTGGAGGTTCAGGTGTCCATCTCCGCAATTGCGAAGGTAGTAATTCTATGGCCACCTCGAACCCACGTGTTGACCAAGTTAGTACTCAATGTCACAGGTGGTAAGCCATGTCGCCATTACAAAGCACTGGTTTCCTCACGATGTTTCCCTCACCCGAGTATTCCGTGCATTTCGCAAATATCTTTTTATATGGTATTTAAGTGGAATGGAATAGTCGGCCCTGGCTAGTATGGAAAAAAAAGCTAACTAACTGCCGTTCTTACCAGCATGTCGTAAGGGACTAGGGGTAAATTGAATTTATTGTTCTAGCAACCTGTCACCAATGTTATGACGTCGCAACCCCAATATTCATGCTACAAAGCGACCTAAAAGATATTGTATCTCCAAGGTTTATTGACACTCATACACCTCACACACTTTGTTTATAGTTACTTAGAAGAACCCCTTTTTCAATATGGCTATCCTTATAAAATAATATCATCTACTTACAACTAGTATCTAATGAGGAACACCCCGAGGTACTAGGCTTAGGGCTCCAGGGCTTCTTAGGGCTGCTCTTGGGCGTCTTTCTAGGACTCTTCTTGGATGCACTGTTTACGTTTGGGTTTACGTTTTCAATGTCTCGTTTCCGTTTGGAGCCTGGTTTTAACTGGAAAAGAAGGTTTTATACAAAATACAAAACACAGACAGATTACAGTCAAATAATGGATAAGCAAGAGTTCAAGCGGACATATTCTCATTCTCGCTTATAGAGGTTTCTCACTAACCCGAGTTTCTCGCTAATGCAGGTACATATATGTGAGTGAAGTGGAAGGGCGGTTACGTAGGGGCCGGTACAATAACACATAAGACAGTCAGATAGACGCTATATTGAAAAAGGGTGAGGTTAGAAGTACCTATAACCGCCGAGTGTGTATGAGAAGATGTATGAGTGTCAATGAAGCGAAAGTGGTCTGTCAGTGGTGCAAATGGGCATCCCTGATCTCTTGCCTACCCCTCTACAACTGTAGCTGTAGAGCGGATGTAGCCCAGTTGGTTAGACCTCTGACTTCTTATGAGAAAGGTCCTAGATACAAATCCCGGCTCTGGCATATACCAATGAATGAAATTCAAAATGGGTTTTTTCATTTACATACATAATTTACGGTCACTAATGGTGAAAGAAAACATCATTAACTCTGCAATAGGAGAGATGGATATGGAAATCTGGGACTATTCCAAAAGGAATAATATTTATTATGGTTTCATTTAGCTATAAAATTTATATTATATGACCAAAATTAGACAAGAAAAGACAGCAGACTTATCAGATTATGTTTTTCATACATTATGAAAGACATTGTATCAAAATACTGAAGAAATACTATAAAGCATTCACAATAATTAATGTGTAGCATGATAGGTGGATAGATTTTAGGAGACAAAATGTCTATCAACCTTTTGTATGCAAGTTACGAGAAAATTCATAGCTGGCTCGTAAAGTATAGTGCTAACTATGACTATTGTCATAGATTTTTCTTTGGATTTATATACAAAAATAATACATAAGAATATATTCCACTATGCCTGCTACGAGAATAATCACATACAATCATACTTGTAGGTTGCATAGTACATGTAATGGCTTTACTACAATGCCAACTATGATTTATCTCATAGTTTAACAAATGTATGGTGGCATAGTACATAAAAATTAAAAAATAATCTGGCACACAAAGGGTTAAGACACCTTTAGATACCTACTGCACCTCTTAAACTACATTCCAATCAGGGTATTTATAACCCATCACTAATATACCACTGCAAAGATTAGTTTCCACATTCTATAGAATATTTGTAGTATTCACTGCACTGTAGCTATTGGTAATCAGTCTTAAATGTATGTAAAGCCCTATAGTCTTATGTAAGAATATATAACGTCACTTACCAGTGCAGTGGACGGCGTCTCCATAATATTTGATTCCGATTCATCAGGTTCTAGGAAGCTTACACCCATTTCATGTAACACCTTCATAAAAACAAGTAATTGTCACTTAAATCGGTATGTAATACGATAATGGCTAGATTTTAAGTAAAAATCTACTTAAAACTAGTGTTTTAGTGAATATTTGGAATAAAATGTACAGTAACAAATGAAAAACAGAAGATATGGAGAATAGAGATGACTATGAAAAGAGCGGGAATAGAACCAACCTCTCGATCTGCATTACTGTCGTTTAAGCTCCAACTTTTGAGTGTAGCACCGTCCATGCGTGGTTTCTTGCTAAAAACACAAGATTTTAATGGTTTAAAACGTAATTTAAACTATATTAGCTAAAAAAATATGTATAAGAGAAAATGTTGGCGCCATTCGAACATTCAACTTTACCGCCTTATCAATCAGCTGTCATACAAGTACATGCTAAAGCAACAAGTTTTGATGAAAATAAACTTTATACCATGGACTTTCTTCTGGTTGGCTATTCCTAGTTGATAACACATCTTTCTCCGTACTATCTTTATTCATAATTTTACAAGTGTAATGAAATTACAGTGAAAAATAATGAAACAATAACACTAGAAAGCCAACTCAAGTACTTATAGTTTTTTTATTTTATGTGTGTTTATTTTGTCATAGATAAGAAAGCAAGTACATATATTTACGCATAAAGTACGCACAGACGGAACAATTTCAATGTTAAGTTAAATTTTATCCATATACTATTTTAAAGTATAGCTGAATATGAGAATGTAGAGTCCTAACACAATGAAGTAAATATGCTGATAAGTACATTTTTCTCTGTGATAAGGGCCCTACAATATTAAAAAATACGTCAGCCACTGAGAAATTTATTATTTATTTTACATGTCAAATACGTGGCTCTCAAAACTGCCTACTTGCTTGTGCCTGTGGCTTTTGAAATATCTGGGGTTTAGAGTGCGGAGTCGGTTTCTTTTGTGGCTAGCAGAGGTAAGAGACTAAGAGATCGTGGTCTCGATAGACGTTTCGGAGAGTTTTTGGCTCAGAGGTCTTTCAGACTGATTGACTGAAGATTATAATTTTGGATCTCAATAGTGACCTAATATAAAAAACTGAATTTTATAAATGAATACTCTTGCAACACCTTATCGCTCACATATCCTACTACTGTCTACATTGATCAATATGTATGTACTAATTAGAGTCTGTGATCTCTGTCTACTCTTCCTAAAATAAGCGTGTTGTAAAAGTATGCTTGAAGGCTATTATCAATAATATTGATAATGAATATATTATATTTTTGTAAAGAAACTATTAAATAGTACATTGACTCAATATTTTGAACCGGCAATCTATAGTCTATGGAGTTGATCAACCAATCAGACGATATCTTCATAACAACAGATAGGCATGGCTTCCTATGATTGGTTGAAAAAGATCAATAGTATATTTAATGTTGTAGCATTAAAGCGCTTACCTATACATTGTACATCTCACAACAGATGCTACAATTGTATAGAATTTTGTTACAAAATTAACTAAATCATATTCAGAATAGTAATTGTACATACTTGCACATTCATTTATGTGCACAGTTTGTTGTTATAATATGTCAAAACACTTGTCACTACAAATGCAATTTCATATTAGTATAAAATATATTCTAATTACTAACAGCTATATTTTATCGTTATAACTGTAAATGTAAAAACGAGGTCTACATTAGAGATCAAATTAATAAGTTTAATTACTTTATAAACTATCGACTTTAAATAGATTCGCTCTAGTCAAATTAACTCAATTTTTAGCGCTATCCAGCTGACAGAGTAACAAAAGTGACGTTTCATTGACTGACGACATACAAGCGAAAGTACTTGAAAAACAAAACAAAGGCGATTTTGCGTTGCGAGTTGGTCGCCATACGCGTTTTAATTTACTTATTTCTCCTATTCTACTGTGAAATAGTGTTAGAAGTTAATTTAGAACCGTCGTGTGTACTATAAAGTGTCGAAATGGCGGCCCGTAAGCTGAATACTATCGAGGATCTTAGCGGTAAGTCCTTTTGAATATAGCATAAACAAGTGCGTTGCATTTGTTGTTCTAGTTTTCAAGGATATGACGCTCACTACGAGCGTGACAAAGCCCGCCCTATCTCTTCTGTTTACAGATAAGGCTAATAATGATTGTTTTAGATTGCGATCTACAGGAGTTTAAGTGGAATGACTAGTTTTATCATCGCGCACACAAAGTGATATTTCATTCCATTATTGTGCATTTGCATTAATATAGGCTGGTAATTGGTTTCAAGTGGTCATGCACGTGTTCAGGGTCGCGGGGATCAAGCGATGACCCTATGTAATACACATTTTTGCGTCGCAGTACTTAATTGCGTACAAGAATGTAAATAAATCGAAAGCTACAACGCGGCCAAGATAAGAAGTGACGCGCACGCGGTTGTTTATGTATTTTTCGTCGCTTTTAAATTCCGTCGGATTATGCTCGTGTTTTGTAAACAAATGAACAACATGGTTTGTTTTTTCAATGAGGATGATAATATGATGATTGTACATATTTTCGTATTGAAACAGTAAGATATGACATCAACATTTATTTAACATATTTGCATTCTTTTATTATGTTTGGGGTGGACAGTACCTCAAACAGCAGTATTGAGATGGAACTCATTAATTTGAAAGGTCACTAACCCAATGCTAAATATGTTCAATAATTCTTTTCATTTTCAACAATGGACTCTTTTTATCCTAAGTAATCTTATACAACATGTCTTGAAGAGGAGCTTGTACTGAGATTTTATTTACATCTCAGTAAAGAATGAAATATTATGTATATTTAATTGGCTTATAATGTTATTACTTAAAACATGGAAGTTTGAATTTGTTGATGCAAAACAAAATTTTATACATAATTATCTAATGTTCAGGTATGTAAAAACAGCTAATAAAGGTTTTGAGTGACCGTCTTAATAATAAGGACACTATTACACCAATTGAACAAGCCCCTTGGTAAGTTCATTTAAGACTTGTTAAGGGTACTAGTCAACGTATATATTACATAATATATACTTATTATTGATGGATAAATACATAAATAGCGTATATAATCAACAACCAGACTGGAAAGCAGAAGAAAAGCATAGTTGTTAACTCTGCCTCCACTGGGAATTGGGACCTCACGATTAGCGTTCAAGTGCTCAACCAATCGCGCCACATAGGTCATATAATACACTTGATGGTAGAAACTCAACCTAACCAAAGGAACAGTTGCTAGCCCATCTTGAATATACTGTGCCCCAGTACACTGCAGTAGTTAAAAATAGCTTGTTATTGTCATTTTATCTAGCGGACACATGATGAGTTATAGTTTGAATAAGTGCCTTTCTTACAACAATGTGGCAAACACGAGATAAGGATGCCATTGACCTTAATAAGGAAAGAAGGGTGACATTAAGGCTATAGTTAGAGAGTGTGTGTGATATAGTCTTTCCTAATCTTGACAAATATATTTTTTTAATATAAAGACAAATGTTAATGTAATGATCAGTATCAAGTGTAGATAGACCATAGAGATGTGAAATGAAATGAAATGAAAATCTTTTTATTCAATATAAAGATCATAAAATCACTTATTGAAAGTCAAAAAAAAAACAACCATTTTTTATTAAAAAACATGGCATTAATATACACTAGTTATTAAAATAAATCAAATCAAATTAACACATTCGTCGCCATGGTGAGTCAAAATGACCGGCACCACATATACTTTTTTGGACCATGGCGACGAAAGTGTTAAATTATTAAAACTAATGGCACTTCGTAAAGAAAAATGTCTGCAGAGAAGAAGTGCCAAGAAACTCTGCAGACAATGTGAACATTAAACTTAATAATAATTCATTAGAACATGATCAAAGCTTCAGATTCAACAAATAGTGTTTAACAACAAACTTACTGGAGATACTGGCTATTACCTTATATAGGAATAGACAGGTTTTCTTCACACTGTATTTTCTCATTGATATCAATACATAGACATTGTACAATGCAGAAATATACCCTAGGTACGAAATGAGGATGTTTAGTGATGTATGCATATTGATACTTCTACGTCACTAACGGGATAGGCAGAGACTCAATCTCCACCTGGAACGGGTGACAAATCTCCCTTGCTTCTCTCACATCCATTAACCTTCTCATACATGCTATTCTGTTCTTCACACTATGGTTACGTTACGGTGGAGGCAGTTTAAGAACTACGCTTTTCTGTTTTTCATTCTGGTCCTTGATTATATGTGGTATAAATGTATTTATCTATATATTATAATACTTATATATTTGTTAAACATACGTTGACCAGTACCCTTCACACTAGTCTTAAATGAACTTACCAAGGGGCTAGTTCAATTTGTGTAATAGTGTCTCAATTATTATTATTATGTGTCTAAGTATATGTGTTATGTAAATAGAATTAGCCCAATTTAGTCCAATAAGTACAGAGTTGTTTGCGTAATTAATTAGTATGCAAATAAGAGGCAACCTTGATACAGTTCTTTGTCTTGTCCCAATGTAGGATGTAAAAACCCTTGGGATAATACGGTTGACGTTAGAAGTACGTATAAACGCCGAGTGTGTATGAGAATAAGATACAAACATAATTGAACAGGTTTGGGTATGATAAAAATGTATATGGTTCGATATTTGTACATACATACATGCGTTATGCCTGATTCCCTGTAGCCAAGACAAACGCGTTTACGACCATTAACCCATGCGGGGTAGTCAGAGGTTCAGGTATCCATCTCCGCAATTGCAGAGGTAGTAATTCTATGGCCACCTCGAACCCACGTGTTGACCAGATAGTTAGTACTCAATGTGACAGGTGGTAAGCCATGTCGCTATTTACAAGCACTGACTATTACCTGTTCGGGGAACAGGTAGGTTTTCTCGCGATGTTTTCCCTCACCGTAGTATTCGGTGCATTTCGTAAAGGTATTTTTTATTACGAGAATGTACAAAGAAACTCATTAAACTTCATTTCCATTGGTACATGCTCAGGCGGGATTTGAACCCTGTACCCACTGATACAGAGTCAAGCCCCAAACAACTGAGCTACACCGAATTAGCTTTATAACTTGTTATTGATTCCAGATATACATAAATAGTGAGAAAATCTATCTATCCTGTTGAATAATAGTAGTATAGATATACTTGAAGCCAATTTATCTATCAACTATATCAGAGAGTGTGTATGTTTCCCAATGCGGTTTGTCCGTTCATAGAGGTTATCTATATTTAGCGATCGGCGCGGCGTGTCACTCACATGTACTATTATTCAATTTAATATCAATTTGTGAATTGTATTTGTGAACCTGTTTGGTTCTAAGATTGAAAAGGACGGCCCAATAAGACATATAACAGTCAGATAGACGTCATAACATAACATTGGTTAACACGTGGGTTCTAGGTGGCCATAGAATGACTACCTTCGCAATTGCGGAGATGGACACCTGAACCTCTGACTACCCCGTAAGGGTTAATAGTCGTGAAAGCGTACGGACGTAGATAGACGTCATATTGAAAAAGGGTGACGTTAGGAGTACTTATAATCGCCGAGTGTGTTAGAGATGTATGAGTGTCAATGAAGCGAAAGTGGTCTGTCAGTGGGACAGATGGGGATCCGAGATCTCTGCCTACCCCTCTACAGGGAATCAGGCCTGATGTGTATGTATGTATGTTTGGTAGTAAGACTTGGAGTAAGAAGTGGTAAGAATGAATGAATGAAGGTATGTCTATGAGGCTTGTTCATAAGAAATAAATAAGAGAAAATAGCAACATACGCTTTTCGACTTGTGTATATCCACTCCGTTTTTTATTGAGCCTGAAATTTCGTAGGTATGTTAGGTATGGGTCACTCGAAGCCCGCGTTTCTCTAAATAGACAGCACCCAACGTGATAGGTAGTGAACCGTATCGCTGTATCCCGAGGGATAGACAGGTTTCGTCACGATGTTTTCCCTCATCGTAGTATTCGGTACATTCTGCAAATATATTTAATTATACCTTGCTAGATTGAAAAGAGCATGCTTCGATGGTTTGGACATGTTATGCGGATGAATGATAGCAGATTGACAAATGGAATATATATGAGTGAAGTGGAAGGGCGGTTACGTAGGGGCCTGCCTAATAAGACATATAACTGTCAGATAGACGCTATATTGAAAAAAGGTGACTTTAGGAGTACCTTTAACCACCGCGTGTAAGAGGTGTATGAGTGTCAATGAAGCGAAAGTGGTCTGTCAGTGGGACAAATGGGGATCCGTGATCTCTGCCTACCCCTCTACAGGGAACCAGGCGTGATGTGTATGTATGTATACCTTGCTAGGTCTGGGACGTATAAAAACCTAGCTACATGTATTCCCAGCATGCTGACCGATTGACATTTAAATGGACATATAACAGAATACTACACGGCCCATTTAGTGCGATTTATCGACGCCCAAAATAAATGGCTTCACGATACTCGTGGCTACATACATACATATATTCACGCCTCTACGTCCACAAAGGAATGGGCAGAGACTATTAGGCCACCTGGAACGGGTGACAAATCTCTTGCTTCACTCACACTTATTAACCTTCTTACATGCTCTTCTGTTCTTCACGCTACACCTGCCTTGAGAAGAATGTCTCCAATTTGATCTGTAACAGTGCTTGTAAATGGTGACACGGCTTACCACCTGTCATATGACTATCTGGGGCCCAAGTAACTTATGCGTTTTAGCACAATCGTAGTGCAATATCACTTCAGTAATAGTGTTGTTGTTAAGTGAATTTCAAAATTCATCAATTTTGTTATTTCACGAACAATTTCACACTATTTACAACAATATTATTTTACAACAAGCATTCATAGACATGGGCCCCAGGTCAACTGGGTTCAAAATGGTCATAAAACCACTAACTAACTATAGTATGTTCGTATTAAGAAAATAGTGACGTCATCAAGTCCCCACGATTTGACCAATGAGACAAGACAACGGTTGTCTGCAATTGGTCAATGTGACTTGTTTTCTCGTTTACTCACGTCTCATTGGCCAATTTAATTTTTGAATATCATAACGTCACTATTTTCTTAACGCGAATAGCCTATAACCTTGTCGGAATACCAGCGTTGGCAGTGTGAATTTCACACAATCAACATTAGCTGAGACAAATCCTATTCACACTTGCGCGGGGTTGCCATGTGCGCTTGGTTCCATAACTGCATTTTATTCATTTTGGACATCATGTGTCATAGAGATATTTACAGCTTAAGACCTACACAATCGTTATTTAAAAAGAAAAAGTGAAAAGGACAAGTTTATTTTTTCAAAGAATCCGGGTTCGATTCCCGTACTGGTTACAGTTGTTTTTTCAAAGAAAGTATGAATGCAGTTTTTCTTTTTATCAAAATCGATGACATGGTTCCTAAGAACAAATCTTCGTATCTCTTATAGTTTCAGACTTTCCCATACTGACCGTTTTGAATGCGCCACCCTGTATATTAATTCTTTTCTCTATTTGTGTATATGCTGCGTTTAGTGTGAATAAAAGGAATTTTATTTTATTTTTTTAACTCCACACTTACACCTGACTACCCCGCAAGGGTTAATGGTCGTGTTTGTTAGTGTTATAAGGAAGATACGTGATAAAGTTGGACGTCCAAATCGATTTGGCAGTGGTTCAAAGGAAATTGAATTTTGGTTGCGATTCAATGCAAGTGCGTTGGCTTTTGGCGTGCGGATGTGAGGTATGCGACCCTGGTACTTTGTGGCCGATAACCTCCTGTTACGTGCTAGTTTGGGACTTGTTTTAAAATGTAATTAGCTGCCTGGTTATGTATTTAACTATAGTTACCTTTCTTCGCGACATGTTAGGATAATACATACGTATCATTTAAGCTTTACTAGATTACACCGCCGCCAAAAGGATGCGACCCTGGTACTTGACCAAAATAGATGGCTTACTGGAAAACTGTGACGTTAGAAGTAACTATAACTACCGATTGTGTATGAGAAGGTGTATTAATTGAAGCGAAAGTGATTTGACTTGAATCGACTAAACCCTGTCATTTTTATGTATATAATAACCAATATATAGGTGCCTTTCATGATTGTCAAACAATATATTGAATACATAACCGCCGAGTGTGTATGAGGTATTAAAGCGAAAGTGGTTTGACTAGAATCAACTAATAAGTACCCGTCTCTATTTTTATGGTTGTAATTTTATTACTTTAAAAATAGGATTTGAATTATGCAAGCCTGGTACTTTGTGTGCCGATAAACTCCTGTTACGTGGTAGTTTGAGTCTTATAGAGTTACTAGGTGCCATAAGACTAGGATATAAGACTAAGTAGGGGTTTTCTTATTTGGATGATGTACTTGACAGATTCAGTAAAAGAATGTGAAATATGTTATCCTGGTACTTTGCGTGACATTAACTTCCTGTTGCGTATGGGGGGTGATTGCGGCGTTCGGTTCTTAAATGTGACTGCTTTTTCTTAAGTGACTGAAGAGTTTTCTTAGATTTTTTCTTATATAGACTTTACACTACCACCAAAAGTATGTTCCCCTGGTACTTGATCAAAAAACTGGATAGTATGCAACCCTAGTATTTTGCATAGGCCAGCCAAAGCCCGCGTATTACTAAATAGACAGCACCCAACGTGATAAGTAGTGAATCGTATCGCCGTATATAGGCACTGGCTATTACCTATTCCAAGGGATATACAGGTTTCCTCACTATGTTTTCTCTCACCGTTCATTCGTTTAATTTTTAAGAAATTAAACCTAATATTAAATACTTAATTTACTATATAACCATCCAAAACTTTAACATAACCAGTTTTTCTTATCAAATCGTAAGAGATGACTAAGGTACCCGTCGTCCTAAGCTTAACTGTGGTGTCCAAGGCCATATAATTGAATAGTCAAGTATAAATAATATAATGATAAATATATATATAATAGTAAGTATAAGTAATAGTCAATTGAATAGTAATACTCAGTGCCTATATACGACGATACGGTTCACTACCTAACACGTTGGGTGCTGTGTATCTAGTGATACGCGGGCTTCGAATGACCCATACATAACACGCCTTCGAAATTTCGGAGATGGGCACTGAAGCCTGTGACTACCCCGCCATAATAAAAAAGGGAGTGTGTATACACGAGTCGTGAAGCGTATGTATGTATTATTGAATAGGTATGCGCAGAAGGACAGCGCAAGTTTATCTTTCAAGGACGACTTCAAGGCCGTACCCGAATCGATGTAACTGGGGCCCTAGTTCACTAATGCTGTTTGCAAAATATCAGTTCAATATCAAATCAGTCATAGTGTGACGTTTGTAGTGGAGAAACAAGTGTCAAATTTCACTAATCATTTCAGTTAGTGTCAAATTGCGCTTTAAAAATGGTCCTTTTCTAATAATATAATAATAATAATATTTGGACATTATTACACCAATTTGAACTAGCCCCTTGGTAAGTACATTTAAGACTCGTGTTAAGGGTACTAGTCAACGTATATTTAAGAAATGTATACATATTATATATAGATAAATACTTATATAGCATCAACGACCAGACTGGAAAGCAGTAGAAAAGCATAGTTTTTAACTCTGCCTCCACCGGGAATCGAACCCGGGACCTTACGAATTAGCGTTCAGGTGTCTAACCGATCGCGCCACGGAGGTCGTCATAGTAATGGATAGTGTTTAAAGGAACATCAGATAATACGAAAATGCACTCCTAAAATACTGAATTGTGAACCAAAATAATACAGCCCCAACCCAAACCTAACCTTTGGTGTGCGTTTAGCTATATTTTTGGTGTACATTTCAGTGGTTTTGATGTGCATTTAATTTTTCTTTCTAATCCATTACCAACTTCACACTTATTGATCTGATATTGAACTGACATTTTGCAATAACCATTAGTAGACTAAGGCCCCTGTATGTAGGTACAAGTTACACGTGTAAAAGGTCGAAGCCCTGTCATAAAGCGATCAGAGATGTTAAGCAACGCAGCCGAGGAATTTGGATGGGTGACCGTCTGTAAAGTTTCAGTGAGGGAGAACATAATGAGGAAATCTTATTTTACTGAATAGTTTATATGTGTATATACATATTAATCACGCCTGATTCCGTGGGATAGGCAGAGATCACGAATCCCCATCTGTCCCACTGAGAAACCAGTTTCGCTTCATTGACACTCATACACCTCTTACACTCGGCGGTTATAGGTACTTCTAACGTCACCCTTTTTCAAATTTTCCTATCTGTATGTACTAGTTTACCACCTGTCACGTTGGGTATAGATTATCAGGTAACAAGTGGGTTTCTAGTGTCCAAAGACCATCACAATGCTCAGTTAATAGTGGACACTGAATCTCTGACTACCCCACAAGGGTTTTACGGTCGTGAGTGCATATTTATGTTATCTTAACGTGTATGAATAATATGTTTAGATTTCCACCTCGTATTGTAAGATTTGACGACCTCCGTGGCGCGATTGGTTAGCCACCTGAACGCTAATCGTGAGGTCCCGATTTCCGGTGGAGGCATAGTTAAGAACTACGCTTTTCTACTGCTTTCCAGTCTGGTTGTTGATTATATATGCTATATGTGTATTTATCTATCTATGATAAGTATATATTTGTTAAATATACGTTGACTAGTACCCTTAACACAAGTCTTAATTAAATTTTAGCATAAAAAAGGGAAGGTTGCAGTTTGAAAGAAGATGTAGTGACTAAGATTGAATAGAGCATGCTTCAATGGTTTGGACATGTTATGCGGATGAATGATAGCACATTGACAAAAGGAATATATGTTAGTGAGGTGGAAGGACTGTTAACTAGCTGCCGTTCTTCCCGGCATGTCGTAGGAGCCGACTAAGGGACTAGGGGTCAATGGAATCTATTGGGCAATGGGCTAGCAGTCAATATTAAGTCTAAAAAGTGACCTAGGAGATATTATCGTCTCTCCAAGGTTCTGTCCACCCTGAAAAGGAATAAAGGTCGTAAATGTATATGTATGTACGAATATTGTATGTAAATATTAGTTTAACAAGGCATGACCTATCCATTACAGTAACTCATGGCACCAGGCGTTCATAAACATAGCTTATTGTACAATAAATTACACAGTACCACGATATTATTCCCTTAGTCGCCTCTCAACGAGAATTAAGGCAGATATTTGCAATAAATATATTTAAATAGTATAGTTTCAAGACATATGACCTATCCATTACAGTAATTCATAGGACCAGGCGTTCATAAACATGGATAATTGTTCAATAAATTACAAAATATAACCTTAATACCTTAGTCATCTCCAATAACGAGAAGACCGGTAGATATTTTACATAATTACTATCAAAATGGTCATTTAACCAATCATGACCCCCTTCAATACAGTGACTGAATGTACCAGGTGTTCATAAACAAGAATAATTGTTCAATTAATCACAAAACACAACCTTAATACCTTAGTCACCTCCTATAACAAGAATAAGGGCAGATAGCATTATATATATTTAAACAGTATAGTTTCAAGATATGACCTATCCATTACAGTAATTTATAGAACCAGGCGTTCATAAACATGGATAATTGTTCAATTATTTACAAAATATAACCTTAGTCACCTCCTATAAGGAGATATTTTGTCATTGTTACTATAAAAATGGTCATTTAACATATCATGACCTCTTCAATACAGTGTCTGAAAGTACCAGGCGCTCATAAGCGGTGCGCAGCGCACGCACTGTCCCAACGTTGCGTATGTTGGCCCACTGGTGGCATGGAGCGCACGTTGCGTAGGTCGGGCTCGCTGTTGTAGTACTACGGGGTTCAGGCTGTACGGGACTGCGGGTTTTGGACCGGGGAAATTCGGTAGGGGTTTGAAGGAAGAGATGATTTTGTTCATGGTATTATTAAAGTGTGATAATGGTATTTGCGTACGCTTTTGGAAGCATTTGCTGCTTTAAAGTTCAGTGCTGAGTCAGCCTATATAAGTGGTATATAGTGGGTTATCATTAAGTTATCGTTAATTTAAATATTTTAGCTTGATTCCAATGATATTTTATGCTAAGGAATATATTGATTTTTGAATTGATTTGTTATATTCTGATGTTCATTGACGTTCAAAGATCCTGTTTAAATGTATACATAGTTAAAAGTAAATTTCCTCACTGTGTTTTACATTAAATTAAACGCAGAGTTATGTTTATTTCACAGACTATAAACATAAACCATTACGACCTTCCGGCATGACTACGTTCGTCACACGCAGCTTATAATATTTAGACACTAGAATTCTAGACCGACGATATGTAAACAACAAATATTAAAATATAAATAGACCAAACGTTAATTGTAAACATGGTTATCGGTTACCTACGCGGAACACACATTTTACCAGAATGTAACGATGAGCTCATCATAACTATTTTACTGTACATTACAAATATTGTACTGCGAAAATGTAGAAAACATTAAAAGAAAAAATCTATCATGTTTTTTCACTGCTTAGGCAATAAAAATGACAACGTAGGAAAAGTGCCGTGTTAGCTAGAGGATTAAGTGACCTCTATCGCCTTCTAAATTTATACCAAACAGCCTTCGTCTTAGGTGGTAGTCGTTATACTCACGCTTTTAGTTCTTGACCATAAAAAAGAATATATATGTTTAGTAAAGAATAAAGGAGAAATATAACAGCACGTTCAAGGCAATTTTAATAGAAACTGCTTTTTATCAACTTTATAATATATAAATAGTAAAACTTTATACATAAATAAATATATACAAACAACATTGAGGTCCAAAACCCGAGAGTTAGTAGCGAATCAACCTTGTCCCGTACTACGAAACCGACACTCGTAGTATAGCGAAAAGGTCGGTGGCCGTAGTATTTTATGAGCCGTAGTATCGATCCGCCCCTGCCTTAGTATGTGACCCTGGTACCTCGCCGCGGTTGTTCCTAGGTTTCGACTAGACTTTTAGGTACTATAACGACCTTTGACAAAGGGTAGCGACAGAGATTTGTCCGCAATCTCTCCAATGAACTTCAAATCCAAAGAAAAAAAATATACAAAAAATACATAATAAATTACCCTTTCGGGTTGGTCAGAGGCTTGAATGACCATAGTATAAGAAAAGTATTGGTCACTCAATGCCCACTTTTGACCAGATAGTCAGTACCCAATGTGACAGGTGGTAAATTTTCGGTAATAGAATAAGAATATTGATAGAATGAATTGAATATTTTTAATACAATGGAATCCAGTACTCATACTTTAATAATAGTTTATAGTACTAATATACTTAACTGTCTTTCAAACATATATATATTATGCATCACGACCACAGCTTCAAAGTGTTGGACAGAACGAAATAATCCAAAAAATTCTAAGGCACATTTAGTGTGTACTCGGTATAAAAATGTAACAAATTAATTGAGAAATGTATGTAGTCTATAGCGCAAAAATTCGTAGTAATAAATATATTTACATATATACACATCACGCCTGATTCCCTGTAGAGGGGTAGGCAGAGATCGCGGATCCCCATTTGTCCCACTGACAGACCACTTTCGCTTCATTGACACTCATACATCTTCTCATACTTATCACTACATAGTATAAAACAAAGTTGCTTTCTCTGTCCCTTTGTGTGCTTAAATCTTTGAAACTACGCAACGGATTTTGATGCGGTTTTTTTAATGGATAGAGTGATTCAAGAGGAAGGTTCATATGTATAATAACATCCATTAAATAGTGGAGTAGGCTATAAATTTTATACCCGTGCGAAGCCGGAGCGGGTCGCTAGTGTTAAATAAAAACATTTTACTTTAAAAAACTGTTTCACCCGTAAGAAAAGCATTTAGTTTGCATTGTATTTATGTCCTTAATCTCTGTTAATTTGGCGTATGTTGTTATTGACGTTTTCATTGACGTCAATCCTTCAGTCGACGTATGTGTGAAGTTTGCCCATTGCTAAATATAGGAAGGTGCCTTTCTTAATCCATATTTGTAAACAAACAGTGTTAAACATACATACATATAGAGGGTTATAAAGGTTACTAGTGATCCGCTCCGGCTTCGCACGGGTATAAAATATATAGCCTACTCCACTATTTAATTGATGTTATTATACGCATAAACCTTCCTCTTGAATCACTCTATTAAAAAAACCGCATCGAAATCTGTTGAGTAGTTTCAAAGATTTAAGCATACAAAGGGACATAGGGACAGAGAAAGCGACTTTGTTTTATACTATGTAGTGATAAGTTCGGTGTGGTTCAGTTGTTTGGGGCTTGACTCTGTATCAGTGGGTGCAGGATTCAAATCCCGCTTGAGCATGTACCAATGGAAATGAAGTTTATTGAATTTCTATGTACAGTTTCGTAATTAACACACATTTACGAAATGCATCAAATACTACGATGAGGGAAAACATTGTGAGGAAACCTACCTGTTCGTGGAACAGGTAATAGTCAGTGCTTGTAAATTGCGACATGGCTGACCACCTGTCACATTGAGTACTGATTTGATAAACACGTGGGTTTGAGGTGGCCATAGAATTACTACCTCCGCAATTGCGGAGATGGAAACCTGAACCTCTGACTTCCCCGCAAGGGCAAGGAAATACGTTTGTTTTGTTTATTTGTAAACAAACAGTCTCAAAGATACATAAATATTGACGGTAAAAGGGGTACATACATACATACTCGTATTCAATACCCGTGCGAAGCCGGAGCGGGTCGCTAGTCAAATATAAGATACACATACATAAGAGAGAAAATTGAATTTAAATAACATTGTTATTACAATACGCTATAAACACTTATCGCTTATACATTTCTGAGAAAAACTAAGCGAATGTTACTTTTACGAGTTTCGCAAATACCTTATTTAATAACTTCGAAATACTATTCACGGTGACGACATTGCATGGCTGTAAACACTATAACCGACGAGTGTATGTGAGGAGCTGTGGCTTTATTCCACTAATGAATTGTAAGTAATAGTCAGTGCCTGTATACGGCGATACGGTTGACTACCTATCACGTTGGATGCTGTCTATTTAGTGATACGCGGGCTTCGAATGACCCATACCTAACATGCCTTTGAAATTTCGGAGATGGGCACTCAAGCCTCTGACTACCCCGCCATAAAAAAAGGGAGTGTGTATACACAAGTCGTGAAGCGTATGTTTTTATGTTATGCATTGTAGGTAGAATATCTCTTCAGTAGCGATACAGTGATACTTCAGTGTGCGTAATTTGACACTCTTTGCACTCCATTATGTGCCAAAGTGTCAAATTCAGACCATTGAAGTATTACTGTATCGATACTGAAGTAATATCGTGCCTACACTGCATTAGTGGAGTAAGGCCCTTGTGTAAGTAATAATAATAAGTGGTGATGTCAGTATAAGTGGAAGTAGAATGTGGATTCTTGATGATACCGCCCTTTTTAATGTTAGTCACTACATCTTCTTTCAAACCGCAACCTTCCCTTATCACGCTATTTTTAATTCTATCATTCAATATCACTCCTAACATTTTTTATTTATTTATTTATTTACATTTCACAATAACACCATCACAGGTTTCCCAATACGGTATCATTGCCAATACAATACAATTTACTAATAAACATTTACACTGAAATTACACAAAAAACATTGAACACTAAACCTAGATAACAATAATTATTTAAAGCATCAGCAGAGGCAATCAAAGCTCATAGCATATGTAACGCATGGCAACCCCCCTGAACTCAGTCCTGCCGCAGACGAAGAGGTCAACCAGGTCGGCCATGCCGTTGAGCAGCCGGATGCCGCACACGAGGGGCGACCGCCGGAGGAGCTCCGAACGACACGCAGGCACCCGCAGCAGCCTATCGCGACGGCGCCTGAGGGAGCCACTGGGCACGCACAGCGCAAGCTGCCCGAGCACCATGGGGTTGTGCTCTATCCCCCTCAGGATGGCAAGCAAATAGCTGACTAGCACCCAGGACCTGCGCGCCTCCAGCCTATCGTACCCCACCATGCCCAAGATGAACAGCGTGGGATACATCAGCGGATAGAATGGATATGTACCATACGACTTCCAATAAATATACCTTAAAAATTTATTTTGGACTCGTTCCAGCATAAGGCTATATTTAGCTTCATGTGGATTCCAAATAATAGCACTCGTCTCTAATCTACTTCGTACCAATGAGTTGTACAGAACCTTTACAGCATGTATGCTGTGAAAGCCTGCACAAGTACGAAGAATAAACCCTAAATTCCGAAAGGCTTGCTTGCAAATCTTCCGGACGTGTTCCCTAAAGCACAATTGAGAGGTGACGCGCACACCCAGGTCGCTCACCGCGTCCACGCGCCGAAGGAGATCATTCCCCAGGCGGTAGGGGTAGCGCCGCGGCGAGCGAGCCCGGCCGAAGCTCACCACCTCGCACTTGGCAACGTTGAAGTCTAGTAGGTTGCGGACGCCCCACTCCGCCACCCTGTCGATGTCCGACTGCAACCTGTGACAGTCGCCCTCATCATCCACCGACAGAAGCAGCTTCAGGTCGTCCGCGAAGAGCAAACAGACCGCATGCCTAACCACCTCCGGAAGGTCATTGATCATAATCAAAAATGCCAAGGGGCCCAGGGTGCTTCCCTGGTTGGTCCCGGAACTCGTGTGATAGAGGTCCGAAAAGGAGCCTCTGTAATCAACATATTGACGTCGGTGACTGAAGTAGTTGGCGAATAACGACAGAAGCTGCGGAGTGCAACCGACTCCCGCCAGCTTAGTGAGTAAGATGTCGTTATCCACCATGTCGAAGGCCTTCCGGAAGTCGAAATAGGCAGCGTCCACCTGCCCTCCAGCGTCGACACAAGGCGACACGTAAGACATAAAGCATACAAGATTACTATGCGTCCCCCGCCCAGGACGAAAACCGTGCTGGGCCTCCGCCAAATGCGGAGAAATCTGGACGAGCATCCTACTCCGCAACACAGACTCGAACAGCTTAGCGAAGGCAGAGAGTATAGCTATGGGCCTGTAGTTGGACACGTCATCCACCGCCCCCGCCTTGTGGATGGGGACCACCCGCGACACCTTCCACAGCTCGGGATATACGCCGGACCCCAGGCACAGGTTGAAGATATGCAGGAGCGGCGACATCAGCGAGCGCCCGCAGTCCCTCACAACAAACGCCGGTATGCCGTCGGGACCACACGAGCGCCGGGCGGGCAGCCGCCGCAAAGCAGCGACCACGTCAGCCTCGCCCACGCAAGGCACGTGCACATGCTTCTCAGTGTCTGCATTTTGACGGCATTGATTCTACTTTTATGCTTTTTGCCATACCCATCTTTCGCTACCATAAGTCAAAGTTGGAACCAGCACAGCCCTATGGATAGCCATACGTGCCGATTTAGAAACCAATGTGTGATGTGTAGGTTTTATAACTGAATAAATATTACAATAATGGCGATTAAATTAATGAAAAAGGGCGACGTTAGGAGTACCTATAACCACCGCGTGTGTATGAGAAGATGTATGTCAATGAAGTGAAAGTGGTCTGACAGAATGGGGATCCGTGATCTCTGCCTACCCCTCTACTGGGAATCAGGCGTGATGTTTATGTATGTAAGTAAATTAATGTAAGATATTTAATCACAACGTATGTTGGTTACCTTATAAAATGTCTTCCAGATCATTCGCAGCCGCCTCCAATGAATAAACATATTAATTAACCTTGTGCTCATGACGAGATAAGAGACATTTTTATACTAACTTTCAAGTACAGATTTGTGTGGAAAAAGACGAAAGTTCTGTTTACCCTAGGAAGGTATGAAGCGTTATATGAAATAGGGTGTATTCTGTAGTCAATGTCATAAATATACATATTATGCATGTGTATTTCACATCCTTTTATACTTTTGGAAAAGAGAAATGAAGAGATTCAGTTTAGTCTCCGTCAACGTAAGCATAACTGTTTTGGTTCTATTATGAAACATATAAATTAACTGCCTGCATTTCTTGTATGTTTTAGGAGACTACTTGAGGTACAGGGGTCAATATAATCTATTGAGCAATGGGCTAGTACATATTATTAATATTTGGACATTTTTGCACCAATTGAACTAGCCCCTTGGTAAGTACATTTAAGACTTGTGTTAAGGGTACTAGTCAACGTATATTTAAGAAATTTATACATAGTTATACATATATAGCATATATAATCAACAACCAGACTGGAAAGCAGTAGAAAAGCGTTGTTCTCAACTCTGCCTCCACCGGGAATCGAACCCGGGACCCCACGATTAGCGTTCAGGTGTCTAACCGATCGCGCCACGGAGGTCGTCATGTACATGTCTATATACGACCGTATGTGTTTACAAATTTCTATACCTCTCCTCAATAATCTATACCTCATAACCAAATTAATACCTTCTTTTATAATATAAATCAAACCAATAGTTACCGATTTTAAGAGATTCGCGATTTATACTCATGATTAATAACTAACGGGACTTATCGCGTCAGTTTGTATATAATAAAATTACCTTTATTAACGTCAGGTTAATAAAGGTAATTTTATATAAAAACTTACGATCAAAAATCAATAGTTACCGAGATTTATCTGAACTAACAAACAAACTCATCTTCATTCGTAGTCAGTCGTTTCCCAGAAGAGTCAATTCGTCAGGTCGAGTACGTGATGAATGTCATACGAGCGTGATAGCTAACGTCCTATAGATCATTGCTCTACGCGGCCCTTTGTTTTCAATCAACTCGCGTGATTCGGCTCAGTCGCGCACTGTAGCTGCGCGCGAGCGGACGTGTCCGTGCGCTGGAAAATTGCGATTTCGTTCATTTTAACACAGTGACGTGGGTTTTTATAGAGTGCCTTTTGTGTTTTGTATTTTTTCTGATTTTTATCTGTGATATTTTTGTGTTTAGTATCTAATTGGACTTAAAATGTACGAACCGAAGGTTAATTCGTCGGATGATTTAGGTATGGTTTTGTTGCTTTTTATCTTTTGTTTATCTTACCTACTTAGCACATGGAAATGTTAACTATTAAGCTGGATGCGCTGTGGGACTCGGAAAGAATAAGATAACGATTTAATTAATAATTAAATACTGTGATTAGTTACTGGTTTCTCCTTGATTATAATATTCTTCCTTAAAACTTTAAGATACGTGTTCATAAGATTAGATTAGGTAGTTATAGAATTTTAGAGAGGTAGATAGAAATCAGCGATCCTTATTTCACTTCCTAGTTATCTAAAACTTTCGCTATATTTAATTAAATTTTATAATTGTGGGGTTTCCAATAATTTATTTATTTTAGGGACAGTATTAAAAGAACAAATTTATTAGGGTATTTCCTTAATTTATAAGGGTTAAATAATTGCAATATGATGAGGAAATGGTTAATAACTGGCTATATACTGTCTCATCTCTCTTAGTATAAGCTAAAGATGAAACATTGTATATAATAAACCCGAGTTTCTATCCATCCCGACATGTTTGTTAAATCTCTGTGCGAACGGACATAAGTGTTTGTGAAATATTCGTCTCCATATGTAAGCAAAATGTGACGAAAGTTTATTAAAAGATCAACGCACTATCTACGTATAAATATTTAAGAAAATATTGTCTGCGTCTAAGATATTGCGAATTGTTTTTTTTATCATTTCCCTGACCTTGTTGATAAAAGTCTATCGTGTGACGTTTATTTAGTATAGTGTGTAACTAAAAACACTACACTTTATAATAAAGCATTTATTTACAGCAACAAAAACATACACAATACAAAACGTTTACAATTAAAACTTACAAACTAGGGGGTATAGCTTGTGCATGTTATTGTAGCAGCAAAAGGGTTCTAACTCAGCTGGGCTTTACGACTGATTTCGCTTAGGGAGTAGGCAGAGGTAAGTTTCTAAATTAACGCGATTGTGGAGTTAGTAATTCTATGGCCACCTCGAACCCACGTGTTGACCAAGTCAGTACTCAATGTGACAGGTGGTAAGCCATTCGCTATTTACAAGCACTATTACCTGTTAGGGGAACAGGTAGGTTTCCTCACGATGTTTTCCCTTACCGTAGTAGTTTAAATGAATGGTAGAGTTAAGGTACATGGAATGTGATTCGTGAATGCTGTGATATGAAAGACGATGACATTATTAGACAAAGGTATGTTAAGGTGGTTTGAGCACATGGAGCGGATGGATGAAAGGAGGGTTACGAAAGGAATCTATAGAGCCAAAGTGGAAGGTAGAGTTGGACGGGGTAGGCGTAAAACTTATGCAGATCAAATTGGAGACATTCTTCTCAAGGGTGTAAGTAGTGAAGAACAGAAGAGCATGTAAGAAGGTTAATGGGTGTGAGTGAGGCGAGAATAGTTATCATTGTCTATACCGTCGGGATGTAAAAGGGTGAATATATGTATTTTAGTATAATATTATGTCTCCTCTTATTAGGTAGTTAAAAGTATATTTAATTATAATAAGTAAAAGTATTTAGTATTTAATAAGTAAAGTTATTCTTTACCATCCATCCTGTGTATGAATTGTTTAAGTTTGCCAATTTATTAATAATTATAATGCTTGCTATATTTAGAATAATTTATAATACTTATAAACTTGATAATATTTAGAGTGTCGTTCTTGTACACGGAATGCTAACTAGATGCCTATCTGCTTGTCATGTAAACGATTTGTAAATACTACAGATAAATCTTCCTAACCTCCTATAATATAAATTAAAATAGTATAACAGGCCCATATTCATTCAATTGATATAGAGATGTTTTTTAAATTGTAACAGAAAACGGGACTTATCGCGTATATTTTATAAACAAAGTCCCGTTTTCTTGTAAAATGAATAAAAATTGCAAATCAATGAAAGATAGTTTTTATTTATCGTTGATTAATTAATAGATAAAACTCGTACAGTAATTACACTTTGTCCCTGTCTGATATTACTTACGTGACAATATTATTTGTTTACTATTTATTTATTACACATATTCAATTACTATACTTGACTGTGAAATCGGACTTATTTGAATTATAATAGGTACTGTAGATTCGTTATTTCATGTAAATGAAAACTCAACCCCAAGAGTTAAGTTGAAACTTTATTTCCAAAAATAGTATGTTTGTGTATGTAGAATGATATGCCAGTCCTTCTATCGTCAATGACCAAAATAAACTAGCCGTTAACTGAGAGTATACGACTTTAAACGCATAGTTTCATGGGTGACCTAAATAGTAAAAAAGACATAGTTTTACGTTATTTTTTGATTTTCATATCCATTCAGGTCATTCAATTTCGGGGGGTGGATAAAATCTTGAACATATAGTATATCCTTGATCACATAGCATATTATATTGGGGTTCTGATATCAATAGAACATTGGTTACAGGTTGCTAGTCCATCGCTGAATTGATACATGTTACCAACGTACAAAATATTCATGCTAAAAAGCCCAGGAGATATTAATAACAATATCTTTATTGAGACATCCACATCAATTACATACAATATTCAACATACAATAGAATTCATAGACAATAATTGAATTACACAACACATAAAATTACATTTCATTTAACATTAAATTCTATTTAAATTGTATTAAGACTTACATGAAATTTAATTTACATTTCAAATATGA
The DNA here is from genome assembly GCA_030578115.1 of Leucoptera coffeella. Taxonomy (NCBI): domain Eukaryota; kingdom Metazoa; phylum Arthropoda; class Insecta; order Lepidoptera; family Lyonetiidae; genus Leucoptera; species Leucoptera coffeella. The sequence goes on along the minus strand of JAMBLF010000554.1, from coordinate 17,780 downwards.
TCACACAGCTAGTTGTGGTAATCTCAAAAGGCGTCCAGCTCGGCGGTTGTCTGTAGAGCCCTTTAGGCTCCACAGAGCCGCCGATTTTCAGCGGGCATATTATCGTGTTTCCGAGGTTCTGTCCACCCCGAAAGGGATGTTATGTAGTAACTGTATGTTAGGTACTATATACTTCATTCTCTCATAGAATGACATGTAAGGAAGAAAGGCAGTTAGTTAGCATTCTATTTACGTCCCTTCCGATACGAGAAGAAAGGAAGCGATCGTGTGACGTAGTAGTCTTTGATTGAACTAACTGCACTTTATATTTAGATCTCTTTGTTTGCAAGTCTTTGTTCGAGTGCATACACCCTTGTTCGCTACTTAATACGTGTAAACGAACTCTGAATGTGAAAAATTACTACGTATAAACATATTGAAAAAGGGTGACGTTAGAAGTAGCTATAACCGCCGAGTGTTAGAGGTCGAATTCGACGTAGCTCAGAATTCGACGTAGCTCAGTTGTTTGGGGCTTGGCTCTGTATCAGTGGGTACAGGGTTCAAATCCCGTTTGAGCATGTACCAATGCACTGTGATTCCGCTGAAGGCCATAAATCGATGAAATCAATTGTCTAGTATCGTTCAAAACTATCCGCAATTTGATATTTTATTAACCAAGCTATCTAAAACGAATTAAAGCAAAGTCATTCAATCAAATCTTCAGTCAATCAAGTGCATTGATATTCAACGTATCTCGAGACCTATTATCGCAAGTGTAATTCATCAAAAATTTATCACATTTGTGTTGTGTGTCATCATTATATAAGAAGTGTTTTGATTTTTTGAGATAATGGATGTTAAAGAGCAGGGAATGTACTTTTGTTATTGACATATTTTTCTTATACAAGTTTCCTTTTCTATCACTTTTGAGTTTGTTTAAATGTCGACTAATATGCTTATTATTTTTTCTTATTATGATAAATAGATAAGAGCTATAATTTTTCGCTGGCCTTTGCTGCCATTATGATAGTTGTTATATAAATGAAAAATATCCCTAAATTATGAGCAAATAAGTTTTATCTGCCTCTTGCCGCCTCTTATTATGTTTTGAGGCTCTCAAAGTAGTCAGGTCCTAAGTGGGAAAATTGAGCTTTTTTCTTAAACCAAACTTTTGTTTGGTTTTAGGTACTGTGATCAAATGTTCTGTATCGAGGATGACTATTTTTAATATTTGGCATTCCAAGGAAGGTAAGCCTAGCGAAAAAACAGAACATGTCTTCAATAATTTGGTAAAAACACCGCATCTCGCTGTATCTTGAACATACTGATTTTGAAATATTACGACAGAGAATAAATATTGTTTGTAAACGACTTTCACATTGTTGGACCAAAACTAAACGTACTAAATCAAAGAAAAAGTATGTTCAAACTCAGTTTAGAGAGAGATTAGGTCTTATTGTTGATAAACCAAAAAGTGGCGGAAGTTGGAATTCTAATGATGGTAATTCGGCTAGGTGTTTTTTTATGAACTCAGATATTTCAGCTGAAATAACTGGGATCAAAAAAGATCTCCTAGATCGTTGTTGAACTATATTGCAATGTATAAACTCAGGGTATAACATAGACAAAGCAAAGTTTTCTGAGTTCTGCTTAGAAACAGCACGATTACTGGTTGCCGAGTATCCCTGGTATTACATGCCTGCTTCCGTTCACAAAGTCCTCATTCATGGTAGTCAGGTTATAGAACATTCTTTGTTGTCGATTGGAGAACTGTCTGAAGAAGCAGCTGAGGCAACAAACAAACATATTAAATCGTTTAGACGGGACCATACACGTAAAATGAGCCGTGTTTTGACGAATACTGATTTAGTAAATAGACTTCTTCTTCATTCAGATCCTCTCATAACAAGTATACGAAAGTTGCCTATGAAAAAGAAAGGAACTTTATCGAAAGCAGTTTTAGATCTTTTATGTGTTTGAATTACTTTTTATTATGTATTTTTTGATAATTATGGTTTTAATGTAAAGTATGTTGTGTTAGTATTATGTATAATGTGTAATGTTTGGCTAGAATTAAATATATATATATATATGTATTTTTTACAATTAAATCATGTCATTATTCTTATTTAAGTTTTATATGTATCATTTTCGATCATAATATGATCAGGATCATAATTCAAGGTTAGTTTCAATTATCAATATTTGAAATTTGCACAAAACAATCTCAACATATTACTTCAAGTTTGTTTAATAGTCATAAAATAATAAGTCGAGTATTTTTAAAAGGCTTTTTACTACTATTCATGTTATAAATCAATAAGCCACTTTACAAATAATTTTCAAAAGCTTTAGACACTAAAAAAATCGGTAGACTTGAACTCAAGTATTTATGGCCGCCTTTGTATGGGCGCGGAATCACTGTGCAATGGAATTGAAGTTTAATGAATTTCTATGTACTCTTTCGTAATAAAAACACATTTTACGAAATGCGTTGAATTATACGGTGAGGGAAAACATCGTGAGGAAACCTACCTGTTCGTCGAACAGGTAATAGTTAGTGCTTGTAAATGGCGACATGGCTGAGCACCTGTCACATTGAGTACTGACTATCTGGTTAACACGTGGGTTCGAGGTGTCCATAGAATTACTACCTTCGCAATTGCGGAGATGGACACCTGAACCTCTGACTACCCCGCAAGGGTTAATGGTTGTGAATGCGTTTGTTTTGTTTTTTTTTTTGTTTTTTGTTAGAGGTGTACTAGTACGGTTAAATACATACTCATCACGCCTGATTCCCTGTAAAGGGGTGGGCACACACGGATCCCCATCTATCCCGATCCTTACAAACGGCACCTCCACACTCGGCGATTATGGGTAATTCTAATGTTACCCTTTTTTAATATGGCGTCTATCTGACGGTCATATGCCCTTTTGGGCAGCCACCTACGTAGCCACCCTTCCACTACATCAACATAAATCCCTTTGGTCAATCTGCTATCATTCATCCACATGACGTCCAATTCATCGAAGCATGTCCTTTTCTATGTTAGTAGCTACATCTTCTTCCAAACTGCAACCTGCCCTTATCACACTGTATTTTGGGGTTTGTGTATTTCAAAAACATTTACTACGTGAGTGAGTATATTGCTAGTAAATGGCGATATGGCTTGCCACCTGCCACATTGAGCATTGATTTGGTCAACACGTGGGTTCGAGGTGGCCACTGAATTACTACAGCTACAGTTTCCCAAGCGACTTATATCTCTGAATAACCTACAAAGGTGAGGTCGTGAATGTTAATATTACTTCGTCACAATGACTAGTGCATTTCTCGTAATGTCGGAAAAAGGGTGACCTTGTATAGTTATAAATGTAAACAACACACTTTTGTGTTGACTCTACGATTCACGTGCGATCTTCGATGTTAAGCGTCAGGCGTGGTTAGTGTTTGGATGGGTGACCGCGTGATTGTGGACTGGTTTTGAGTATGGAAGAGACGTGATGATATTTATTAAAACATACGCTTCACGACTTGTGTATACACACTCCCTTTTTAATTTGGCGCGGTAGTCAGAGGCTTGAGTACCCATCTCCGAAATTGAGAAGGGATGTTAGGTATGGGTCACTCTAAGCCCGCGTATCACTAGACAGACAGCACCCAACGTAATAGGTAGTGAACCGTGTCGCCGCATATAGGCACTGGATATTACCTATCCCGAGGGGTAGGTAGGTTTCCTCACGATGTTTTCCCTCACCGTTAGCGACTGTTCTATAGATATTTATTTATTATATAAATAAGTTGTCATAACAGGTGACATATTGGCTATCTGCACTCGTAACTTTGAATTGTACTTAATGGTAACTTAAATCTGATTCACGTAGTATAAAGAACAGAAGAGCATGTAAGAAGGTTAATGGGCGTGAGTGAAGCAAGAGATTTGTCACCCGTTCCTGGTGGTTTAATAGTCTCTGCCTATCGCGCGAATATTATATTATATGTGTAAAGGGAATGCAATATGAAATTAACAATATTGTTTATTTAAGATAAACAATAAGTATAAAGATATTTACTATTCAATTTCATTTTTGTTTGTACTTTAAGTTTATAGTATTAATTTGTTTACCCATGATTACTTTATAATATAATAGATAAACAATAAACCTAAATCCACTAAACAATTTACTACGCAAGTGATGGAATATCTGTCCTATCTCCAAACAGATATAGTCGTTATGCCTATCATAGACCTAATATAAAAACTCGTGACTATCGCCTATTGTACCTATGTGCTAAACAGGATGTGTAGATTTAAATAACAATGGAACACTGAATTGAACTTATGATAAAAATCAACATTTAATTACGAAATGAACGTTATAGTAGTAGTACGCGATTCCCGTGCTAGTCTGGGACGTAAAAATAATGTAAACTAGCTGCCATTCCCTCCGGCATGCCGTAGAAGGCCACTATAGTCTATTCGCGTTAAGTAAATAGTGACGTCATGATAATCAGCGGTCAAACTGACCAATGAGACGTGAGTAAATGAGAAAAGAAGTCACATTGACCAATAACATACAACCCCTATAAAATCTCATTGGTTAAATCATGGAGACCTTGATGACGTCACTATTTTCTTAAAGCGAATATACTATAAGTAACTAGAGGTATTAAGTATCTATACGGCGATGTGGTAGCAACCTCTTACTATATAAATAGTCTCTGCATGACGTAGGAGGCGACTAAGGGTATAATCTATTGGGTGATAGGCTAGCAACCTGTCACCGATGTGCCATTATGGTGTCGCAACTCCAATATTCATGCTGATAAGTGACCTAGGAGATATCATATCTTCGAGGTTCGGTCCACCCCGAAAGGATTTAAGACGTGAATATTGTATATGTATGTACTATAACGTGAATTTTTCCTACCCCAGATTTATGGGTGGAGGCAGAGTTAAGAACTACGCTTTTCTTCTGCTCTCCACTCTGGTCGTTGATTATGTATGCTATATATGTATTTATCTATATATAATAAGTATGCCTTTGTTAACATACGTTGACTGGTACCCTTAACACAAGTCTTAGTACTTAGCAAGGGACTAGTTCAATTGGTGTAATAGTGTACTAAATATTATAATAATAATTAATATACACACACATATATATGTAATTATATATATGTATTTACCTATATATATTTGTTAAATATACGTTGACTAGTACCCTTAACACAAGTCTTAATTCAACTTACCAAGGGGCTAGTTTAATTGGTGTAATAGTGTATTATTATTATTAACGGTGAGGGAAAACATCGTGAGGAAACCTGCCTATCCCTCAGGATAGGCAATAGTCAGTGCCTATATACGTCGATACGGTTCACTACCTATCACGTTGGGTGCTGTCTATCTAGTGATACTCGGGCTTCGAATGACCCATACCTAACATGCCTTCGAAATTTCGGAGATGGGCATTGAAGCCTCTGACTACCCCGCCATAATAAAAAAGCGACTGTGTATACACAAGTCGTGAAGCGTATGTTTATGTTTTAATCCATACCCTATCTTACAGAGTCATGGGTGGAACTGAACGCGGGCGGTGGGCTAGCAGCCGTCGAGAACGAGTACCTCCGCTTACTTAGAGAGGCTCAAAGAGAGAGCCGGGACTCCTCCGTACGCCACTCCAGAGCGTCCAGCCATAAGGGCAGGTGAGGGATAGGCTGACTATTAGAAGCTTTTTACTAACCTTTTATCTAGAACAGGGGTGTCCAAACTAGATGGGACCCAGGGCCAATAAAAATGACTAAATACATTGGTGGGCCGTATTATTATATGCAGTGGGTACAGATCTCTTTGTTGTCGGTGTACCCGAACCGAACTTTTTTTTTAAGTCGGTTAAAAAGGTTCAATGGGCCGCAGTAATAAGCCGCAGTGGTTTGGACAGCCCTGATCTAGAACAAAGCATAATGTTACAAAATGCACAAAATTAATTTATTAATGTATAATAACGTAGATTTTGTTATTACTTCGTTTAAAAATTTTTACTAATTACTACGTCAAATTTCCAATTTGTCATTTGTTAAGTTGAAAAGTAAGTATTCAACATAAATTTGTTATTTTGCATGCCTGATACGGTCGAACACACTGTACCTTATACCAATTTGTAATAACTTTGAATACGTGTGTTTGCAAATAAAGTTTGATTTGATTTGATTTGTTATTTCGGTTCAGTTTTTTCACTTAATCATTTTGTGTTCTCTGTGAGACATATTTATGGGAATGAGCGCATTTATTTTCCTATGTACCCTTGTTTTTATGTATTTATTTTCTGACTTCATTTCTGTTTTGTTTCCTTAATACATAAATAAATAAATATTAGGTAGATGTGTTTAAAGTAGCAGTGTTGAGTGGGAAAGGTAGATGTTTAGGAGGATGAACGGCATTTGGGATCTCCACAGCACACCACACTAATTGACTGACATTTAATTCTGATTGATAATTTTAATATCTCAAATATTTAATTATATATAATTATATTATAATTAAAATTAAATAAAATTAAAAATATCAATTATATATATATTGTATATAATTGATATTTTTCGTGTTCTGTATTAATATAATAACTGCTTCGAGAAAAGATCATGCTTCGATGGTTTGGACATGTTATGCGGATGAATGATAGCAGATTGACAAAAGGAATATATGTGAGTGAAGTGGAAAGGCGGTTACATAGGGGCCGGCCCTATAAGACATAGGACAGTCCGATAAACACTATATTGAAAAAGGGTGACGTTAGGAGTACCTATAACCGCCGAGTGTGTATGAGAGGATGTATGAATGTCAATGAAGCGAAAGTGGTCTGTCAGGATCGGGACAAATGGGGATCCGTGATCTCTGCCTACCACTCTACAGGGAATCAGGCGTGATGTGTATGTATGTATTTTTCGTGTATAACATTTTCTTATTTACTTTTGTAATGTATAGTTATTCGTCAGTACTATTGTGTTATTTAATGTATTGTGGAGTTTCAATAAAGGCTTGTTATTATTATTAGGTAGCCTGTAAATGACAGGTAAACTGTAGTAAACTTAAGTAAACAGGTATTTTTTTATTCATATACATTTTCGTCCTTTAGTCCCTTTCGGGGTGGACAGAATCTCGGAAACCTAATATTTCTAGATCACTCTGTAACATGAATATTGGGGTTGTGATGTCATGGAAGTTTGGTGACAGGTTGCTAGCCTATCGCCCAATAGATCATATTTACCCCTAGTCCCTTAGTCACCTCCTACGACATACCGGGAAGAACGGCAGCTACTTTTTATAAAGTATATCACATCTATTGGGTGATAGGCTAGCAACTAATATTCCAAATGCCATCAAAACCTTAATATACATATAAATATAAAAGGAAAAAGATTTCAAGAATTTTCATGTCTCCAAGGTTCTGTCCACCCCGAAAGATATTAAAGGACTCGAATGTATATGTATATATTTTGACCACCTCCGTAGCGCAATCGGTTAGACACCTGAACGCCAATCGTGAGATCCCGGGTTCGATTCCCAGTGGTGGCAGAGTTAAGAACTACGCTTTTCTTCTGCTTTCCAGTCTGGTCGTTGATTGTATATGCTATATATGTATTTACCTATATATAATATGTATATATTTGTTAAATACACGTTGTCTAGTACCCTTAACACAAGTCTTAAATGTACTTATCAGGGGCCTAGTTCGATTGGTGTAATAGTGTCCTAAATATTATTATTATATATTTAATAGGTTGATGACATGATTGTTTTGCATTGCAGTCCCAAGTCGCCGCCGAATAGTCCGGTGCTCGAACCCTCAACGGAAGACGAGCTCAAAGGCATCTATATCAATTGCTGGAAGGTCAGTTATATATACATACATATATAGACATCATGCTTAGGTCCTAGGTTCTAATCCCGATTCTGGCATGTACCAATGAATGAAATTTAAATATGTGTTTATTCATTTACGTACATAATTAACAGTCGCTAACGGTGAGGGAAAACATCGTGAGGAAACCTGCCTATCCCTCAGGATAGGTAATAGTCAGTGCCTATATACGGCGATACGGTTTACTACCTATCACGTTAGGTGCTGTCTATCTAGTGATACGCGGGCTTCGAGTGACACATACCTAACATGCCTTCGAAATTTCGGAGATGGGCACTCAAGCCTCTGATTACCCCGCCATAATAAAAAAGGGAGTGTGTATACACAAGTCGTGAAGCGTATGTTATGTATGTATGTATGCTTAGGGCCTTAGACTACTAGTGCATTTTAGGCACAATATTATGAGTGAAAAAGTTATATTGACCAATCGCAGACAACCGTAGTCACGTCTCATTATATTCTTATAAAATAAAATAATATTAATTTTATTATTATTTATCTTTAATGTACGTTACTGTAACAGGAAATTTGGTGATATGTAAACTTAATATTTTTTGGTTTACCGAAAATGAGATATAGATAATTTGCAGAGTTAACAATTTCTTAATGCCACTATTTTCTTAATGCGAATATACTATTGTAAAACGCGGTATTAAAAAGGGATGTATTTATGGTGTTTTCCACTATACAAAAAGTTTACAAATAAAACTTACAAACCTTACGCAATATTTGTATGGAAACTAGCGTGGCATTACGCGGGATGGAGGGGAGATATTAAATATAATTAATATAAACTATTTTTCTTTCTTTCTTTATATTACAACCAATCAAAACACGGCATGTTGTTGTGATTAAAACATGGCATGGCATAGGTGTCTTCTTTCTACTACATTTTCAGACTCCGCACCAATTAAAACACGCTATTTGGCCTCCGCACCGCGTAAGGCTGTGTTCAGACGTGTGCGTTTTGTGCGCGTTTTCTGCGCGCGCGGATTCAGTGCGCGTCGCGTGTTTTCCCAAACGCAAAAGCAGTTTGAGGTTCTATGCTAATTACATAAAGTTTATTTTCATGGGAAAACACGCGACGCGCGCAGAAAACGCGCACGTCTGAACACAGCCTAACGGGGACCGCGCCTTTCGCTGGGTCCTTTTTATATTTGGTTCGTGGGGTATAGCTTGTGCATGCTATTGTCGAGGGAGAGGCCATCCCGAGGGATAGGCAGGCTTCCTCACGATGTTTAGCGAAATAAATTCTATTTTATTATTTTATGTAGTAACACGTATTGTTTGATGTTACAGGATGATTCAAACGATTGGGTGTGGGAGTGGAGCAGTCGACCCGACCAACTGCCGCCCAAGTGAGTACATACATTATATACGTATGCTTTTACAACCTTACCTTTGCAAGGTAGATAGAGATTGAGTGCCACCACTGTCATTAATGATATTTAAGGGCACTACTACACCAAGTGAACTAGCCCCTTGGTATGATCATTTATGATAACGAGATAGATTTCAAAAGGATTCTATTATACCAATCGAACTAGCCCCTTGGTGAGTACATTTAAGATAACGAGATAGATTTGAAAGTGTCCTACAATATTATAATAAATAGTAATATAATATATTCCATAGGCTATTAACACTTATTAACTTTCATAATCTCTCTACCTCTTGAGGTAATTGCTAGTGACTAGACTTTGTTTTATACTATGTAGTGAAGTGTTTGCTGATGCAGTGTATATCCGTTTGCAGGGACTGGCGCTTCAAGCACCCGGTGGTGGGTCGTGGCCCCCCCTCCGCCACCTCCTCCATCGAGGTGCTGGATCAGCCGCCAGCCACGCTCAGCGGACCACAGGTAACATACATATATATTTATAGATTATAGTTGTTATATAGATAATATATAGTTGTTATATAGATATAGATAATATTTGACGACCTCCGTGGCGCGATCGGTTAGACACCTGAACGCTAATCGTGGGGTCCCAAAGATTCCCGGTGGAGGCAGAGTTAAGAACTTTTCTACTGCTTTCCAGTCTGGTCGTTGATTATATATGCTATATATGTATTTATCTATGTATAATAAGTATACATTTCTAAAATATAAGTTGACTAGTACCCTTAACACAAGTCTTAAATGAACTTACCAAGGGGCTAGTTCAATTGGTGTAATAATGTCCAAAATATTATTATTATTATTATTATTATATACAGTTCCGGACACATCTATTGGCCCACCTTAGAGTTTAGGTTTCGATAGTTTGATATCAACAAACAGGCTCCAAATTGTCTTTTGTTTCTTTAAATTCTGTGTTCGAAATTCAAAAATGACTATTGAATGACATTGTGAATATGCTAGGTTAAAACTGCATAAAAACTTTTAACTCGACCTAATAATAATTTTATTGGACCACAGGTAAGCAAAGGAAACACTATTCACTAACGTCAACTTTTTTCAATATAGCGTTTATCTGACTGGTCTATCTAAAAGGTGACTTTAGAGTACCTATAACCGCCGAGAGTTTATGAGAAGATATATGAATTTTAATGAAGCGAAAGTGGTCTGATAGGATCGGGACAAATCGGGATCCGTGATATATGCCTACCCCTCCCGGTAATCAGGCGTCATGTGTATGTATGTATGTACTATTCACTAAATATAGCACATATACATAAACACGAATATTGCATAACCATGGAGTAATGAATAAGAGGAGTGGGCCTTACGCAATATTTGTATGGAAAGTAGCGTGGCATTACGCGGGGTGAAACGAGGTACACCTAAGCTTGAACCACGTTCCTTTGTGAGACAAAACATAGATATTTTCTTTCTACTATACACGTGACATCTATTCGAGACGTCCTGTTATGTATTATTCCAATATGTTATTTATACTAACTGCAGTACCCAGTACTTTTCAATCATTTGACATTTTATATTTGCAAGATTGCACTGTTCAATCTTCATTTTGTTCAATTAGTTAGTCAGTCCTTTACAAATTCTCTTCCGTTACATTGTATTAATAGTGAGACTCGCTTTTCGAGTTTTACATTTGTTATATTTTATTCTAATTCATTTTTTTAGTCTCATTATTTCTTATATTTTCCGTAATCATCTAGAAATAAAATTGATTCAATATTTTCTAGTGATTCAGAATTTGACCAGTAACATTTGTAATATGTATTAATTAAAAACATTTTTACATGTTTAATTTTACTCTACTCTTTTAAGAATAGTTCCAAAATATTTTAAATAGTTTGTTGTATACAACTTATCAATGTTTATCAATTGTAGAACACTGATCGTGCACTATATCACTTTGACAGCTGTTATAAAATCAAAATACATTTTACAGATTATAGTTACCTTATATTTTATTTTATTTTATAGTTACATTATATTATCATTGCATGTATGTACTATGTGTATGTATGTGTGTATATATGTATGTATAGTATATATGATATTCAGCTAGTGACAGACTTAGGTTTGGGTGCTGTCGGAGGATCAGTGATCAGCTTAGCTGCATCAAATACTGAGACAGCACCTTTTCACTGCATCAAGTGCCTACTCCTTATATGTACGAGTATTGTTGTTGTATCGAAGTGTGTATAAATAGTGTTATGTCAAAATGTATATGCAGTGAATAAATGTTTTTCTTTCTTTCTATATTTATTTTGATATCTCAAACTAGCAAGGGACAATTATGTTAATGTATTATGCCTCTTATCATATACTTCCGTTGCAGAGCCAGAGCCTGTCGGTGCGGCGCACGTGTCTGTTCAGCCGCGGGGCGATTGCCGCCGTGTTGCTCTCCAACTTGGTCTCGCTGCTGCTCGGCGCCGGCATTGGGTGTGTCAACATGTCTATCTATTTTATTTAAGCTTTACATCGAAAGATTAAGTGGGCTTTTATAATTCTTAGTAAGACCCATTATGTCAGTGAAATAGACGCCATATTGAAAAAGGGTGACGTAAGAAGTACCTATAACCGCTGAGTGTTAGAAATGTATGAGTGATGGGGATCCGTTATCTCCTGCCCCTCTAGAGGGAATGAGGTGTGATGTGTATGTATATGTGACGTCACGTGATAGTCTACAACTTTAAGCTAAATGGTTAGCCCTTTTGGGGTATTAAGAGGTTCAAGTGTCCATCTCCGTAATTCCGGAGGTAGTGATCCTATGGCCACCTCGAATCCACGTGTTGACCAAGTCAGTACTCAATGTGACAGGTGGTAGGCCATGGCGCCATTTACAAGCACTCACCTTACCTGTTCGGGGAACAGGTTTTCCTTACAATATTTGGCCTTTACCGTAGTTGTTTATTATGCAGATGTATCATACATCAGACATTATGGACGGCGGTTATAGGTACTTCTAACGTCACCCTTATCAATATGACCTCTATCTGACTGTCCTATGTCTTATTGGGCCGGCACTTTCACTTCACTCACATTTATTCCTTTTGTCTGTAATCCGCATAACATGTCCAAACCATCGAAGCATGCCCTTTTCAATCTCAGTCACTACATCTTCTTTCAAACCGCAACCTTCCCGTATCACACTATTCTATCATTCAATGTCACTCCTAACATGCTTCTCAGTGACCACATTTCGACTGCATTGATTCTACTTTCATGCTTCTTTTGCCATACCCAACTTTCACTACCATAAGTCAATGTTGGAACCAGCACAGCCCTATGAATAGCCATACGTGTCGATTGAGAAATCAACTAGCTACCCATAACACTATACATGGCCCCATTGATCTTATTACCTGCACACACTCTACGTTCAATTTCTCTATCTAGTGTAAAGTTGTTGGTGGAATAACAAGCATGCCCTTTTCAATCTTAGTCCCTACATCTTATATATTTTTATATGTGTGTTTTAATTACAGCGTGTGGCTGAGTAAAAAGGGTCTGCTCCCGCCAAGATTGATCGTGTTGAACTAAGAACGCGGACATAACCAGCCTATGTATTAAGAAAGAAAAACACAAAAAAATAACTGTGAATTCCGGCGTGTAAGACGTAAGACTGATGTAGGCACGGCACGAAAGACAGGGTGTTTGGGGCGGAATGGGCCGTTTTTTGTTTGTGTATGTATGTATGAAGGTTTATTTATCTATTTATTTATATTCTATCTGACATGCAATCTTATAGATTATGTCGGCTATTTATTTATCTAGTTATTTTTAAACACTCACTTTATTTATTATTTAAGAGGGGGTCGTATCACGATAAATTAATAAAGATAAAATACTTACCTTTATTTTACCCGACGTTTCGACCCAGTACCCAGTGGCATAGGCTGTGGTCGCGGGAAGACTATATCTATATTAATTTATCGTGATATGACCCGGTCTGCCATAGTAAATAAAATATTTATGTATGTATCTTTAATGTACGTTACTCTAACGTTTTGGTGACGTAATAAATGAAAACTTTCTTTTTTTTTGTATACCGAAAATGAGATATATGGATTTGTAGAGTTAAACATTTAATAATGAAAATGATTAGTAAGCATTTCTACTTAGATTGATTAGATATTGAAAATTTGAATTAAAAGTTTGGTATTTTGTATGACCATGTGTTAAGTGTATGCTACTGAAATTGAGCTATATCAAAATCGTGTTTGACCGAAAATGAGATATGTACACCGAAATAGTACTATACCGAATATGTAGAGAAATTAATGCGAATATATAACATATGTTTAACACGTGGTTATGTGAAATTTTATATAGTTACACAAATTTTGTATTCAATTGGACATATTCCTTTAATATCTAGCATTAATAATAAACGTTTTATTTAATAATTTTATAATACTATAAATGGACAAGAAATTTTGCGAGTGAATTTTAGTTGAGATATCATTTTTAGTCAACCAAAACAATTAGTGTTACAGTCATATTTATTTGGCATTTCATTTTGACTAAAAATGTATTCTTTAACTAAATTCACACCTTAGCAACCAATATACGTTAAAATCAAGTACCTTACAATGACATATGTAATAGAAGGACATAGTAATTTGGTTATAATAAACTACGGTGAGGGAAAACATTGTGAGGAAACCTACCTGTTCCCCGAACAGGTAATAGTGAGTGCTTGTAAATGGTGACATGGCTTACCACCTGTCACATTGAGCACTGACTATCTGTTCAACATGTGGGTTTAGAGTGAGCTTAGACTATCACAATGTTCAGTTGATGGTGTGAAATCATCGCTTGTGTATGCATATGTAAAAATACCTAAAGTTACATAGTCATTGTAAGTTATTTGAGTTAAAGTTAGGTTGGTTGCTTGTTGTAAAGGGGCCCGTTCCGTGAACAAACACAAACTAGTTTAAACGTCAGTGGAATGTCAGTAGTTGTCAAATGTAGACAGGTAATGTCAGTGCCAATATTGTCAATATCGTAATAGATGTAGAGATCCCGCCACATAAGGTGGCAGTTGGAGGCGTCGCCACAGTCGCGTAATTCAGTGTTACCAGTAAACACGCCAAAACTAGCACTCACTGTGCCATACGGCTCGATACATTATAGGTTTCATTTGTAACGGTCTTTGGTTGCAGAGCTATAAACTCAAATAAAACAAATTAATATATCAAAGTCAAAATATGTTTATTAAACTATTTCAAACATGATTAATAATTAACGGGACTTATCCTTCTTATTATATATGACATATATTATGTGTTCCTTCACTCTGTCCGCAATAGACCGTTTAGTGTGTTCGACGTAGGATTTCCCACAGCTGCAATCAATCTTATACACACCCTTATATCTTATATCATGAGTATAAATCGCGAATCTCTTAAAACTATTATTTCAAACATGGCACTGAGCATTGTCTTTACATATTTTTTACCGAGGTTAGATCAGCGGAGACCCTAGCTTGGAGAAGAACTAACAAGAAACTCCGGAAATCAATTTATTATAATCACCCTTAACAAACATAAAAATTACAAAGAGTGGGCAAAAAACACAACGCTGGTAATACTAAATTTACCTTTCATACAAAATAACACGCAATGGCGGTAACGTCAAATTTAGTTCCAAGTTTGGCTACTGCCACCTTATGTGGCGGGATCTCTATGTGATTTAATTAATAATTCATTGTCAATGAAGTGTTTGATTTGAGTGTCTTTTTACACTTGCAATATGCTTTTCTACATACATATCTTGTATCAGATATAGTAAAATATGCTATTTTAAATGACTATTAGATTAAATTATAATTACTTTTTCCAAAATATTAAATTGTCTTGGTATTCCTAATATCACTCGCAATTAATTTCGAACTTCAATTCAATTTTATAAATTCGACGATGTATTTTGTAAGCGAGACATTTGCCTAAGTCAAGTAACGTAAAATTAACGTAAGATGTTGTTATGAAAAGAATTTGTAACAATCACGTATTCTTATAAGAATAATGATTTTAATTTAACGCAGTTGTATTATAGAATATCTATTTTAATCGTCATTAAATAATATATTCTTGCTCAATAAAACTATGCAATTTATTATACACCTGTGATAGATTTGACATAAGAATGACATTCCAGTGACGTTTCCTGTCAGTTCGTACCGCGAGTGAATTGTGTGTATTTTTTATACTTTATCACTTACATCTAAATAGCTTTTCACTTAAAATATTCACCCTGTTTATGTGTGTTGTATTTATTATAGTTCTCAGTTTTAACAGCTAATAGTTTTTCTTTGTATTATTTACTGTTTATTATGTATTTTAAAATGTTAATTGAAGAGTTGATTCTGGTTTTAAGATTTTTAATTTTATTATTTAATGACATACGATTTAATTCAATTCTATTTAATTTATTATTCAATTCAATTTTATTTGTATAATATGTTGATTTCCGATAAGGGTTTCTTTTTATTTTTATCCTTTATAATAATCTTGTTACATTTATAATTATAATGTATCATGTTTTAATTTTATAATTTCTTGTTTATCATATCATACATACATATCTTCACGCCCTATTTCCCTACCAATATAGGCAGAGACTATCAGGCCACCTGGAACGGGTGACAAATCTCTTGCTTCAAACACCCATTAACCTTCTCATACATGCTCTTCTGTTTTTTTAACATGATAAATACAACACATATTAATTAATAAGTAGTAGAAGGATATTTTTTATATGAATAGCTTTTCTATTCCGAAGCTTTTCATACATAGCATAGGTAATATTTAGGACATTTTGTACTAGTATATATGACATATGGATTTTTTTAATGTAGGTATATGTAAGTGTAGCTCAGTTGTTTGGGGCTTGACTCTGTATCAGTGGGTTCAAACCTCAAATGTACCAATGGAAATGAAGTTTAATGAATTTCTTGTACATTTTCGTAATAAAAATAAGTTTACAAACATCGCGAGGTAACCTACCTGTGCCCCGAACAGGTAATAGTGCTTGTAAATGGCGACACGGCTTACCACCTGTCACATTGAGTACTGACTTGGACAACATGTGGGTTTGAGGTGGCCATAGAATCACTACCTCCGCAATTGCGGAGATGCAAACTTGTACCTCTGACTATTCCGCAAGGGTGTGTTATGTTATTACATACATACGCTTCACGACTAATGTCCGGTTGAGGGTAGTCAGAGGTTTGTAGTAGTAACATTGAAGAAATCCGTGAGTTATATGTTTAATTGTAAATGCTTTTCTAATGGATTCGATGTAGGTAAATCGCTAGACTATAGATCCGCGTAGCTAAGTGTATGTAACCCATGTAAACGTTTTAAGTTTTTTATTAATAGTAATAATATATATGTATGTTATACTAGTGAAGTGTTTTATTTTATACCTAAACGTCGTTATAATAATCACAACAATATAAAAAACATCGTAAGGAAATCTATCTACCTATTCCCCGAACAGGTAATAGTTAGTGCTTGTAAATGGCGACTTGGCTTACCACCTGTCACATTGAGTACTGACTTGGTCAATACGTGGGTTCCAGGTAGTGAATGAATTACTACTCAATAAAATTAGAGATTTTACAGCACAATCCCGTGCTAGTCCGCGACGTAAAAAGAATGCTAACTAGCTGCCGTTCTTCCTGGCATGTCGTAGGAGGCGACTAAGGGACTAGGGGTCAATGGAATCTATTGGGCGATGGGCTAGCAACCTGTTACCAATGTTCTATTATGACATCGCAGCTCCATTATACAACCTAGGAGATATTATGTCTCGGAGGTTCTGTCCACCCCCAAATGGAAATAAAGGACGTGAATGTATATATGTACATACTGAAATATATGCCATAAGGCAGAAGTTGTAATGAGATTGCGTTAAGTGAAAAACAATGAGTCTATTATGTAATGTTGTAAAATTATAAAATAACATAACTGTATGAAAGGATTTTGAGATAATAAATGCATATTTTATAAGCGGTCGTAAACGCATACAAATTTTCATTCCCAACATATAATATCAGTTCAACATTACTTCACGGCCCTTACTCCTCTAATGCATTGTAGGCACAATATTAGTTCAGTAGTGATACAGTAATGCTTCAGTAGCCGTGTACAGAGTGCCACTTTTACAGCCGAGACGCAGTAGCGCCGCAGTTGTGTGGCTGTCAAAAGTTACTTAGTGGAGCAAGGCCCCAGTTACAGTGTAAAGTTGTTATTGGAATAGCGAGTGACAAATTTTGCTATTTTTATGCAAAAGTCGATACCTTTTCTGTCATAACAGTGAAATTTGATACCCTTACTAATCCGCTACCAACTTCACGCTATTACTGAAGCTACATTGAACTACGTTTGTGCTAAAACGCATTAGTATAATTGGGCCGCAGGTGCCAAAAAACTCTTCCAAATATAACAGTATAATT